>JAXCGZ010013625.1:0-27500 GCA_037179515.1 Halocaridina rubra
AAATAAAGGTTTATTATTATTATTATTATTATTATTACTCTCTCTCTCTCCTCTCTCTCTCATCTCTCTCTCTCCCTCTCTCTTCCTCTCTCTCTCTCTCCTCTCTCTCTCTCTCTCTCTCTCTCTCTCTCTCTCTCTCTTTGGAAATAAAGGTTTATTATTATTATTATTATTATATATTATTATTATTATTACTCTCTCCCTCTCTCTCTCTCTCACTCTCTCTCTCTCTCTCCTCTCTCTCTCCTCTCTCTCTCCTCTCCTCTCTCTCTCTCTCTCTTCCTCTCTCTCTCCTATCTCTCTCTCTCTCTCTCCTCTCTCTCTCATCTCTCCTCTCTCTCTCTCTCTCTCTCATCTCTCTCTCTCTCTCTCTCTCTTTGGAATAAAGGTTTATATTATTATTATTATTACTCTCTCTCTCTCTCTCTCTCTCTCTCTCTCTCTCTCTCTCTCTCTCTCTCTCTCTCTCTCTCTCTCTCTCTCTCTCTCTCTCTCTCTCTCTCTCTTTGGAAATAAAGGTTTATTATTATTATTATTATTATTATTATTATTATTATTACTCTCTCTCTCTCTCTCTCCTCTCTCTCTCTCTCTCTCTCTCTCTCTCTCTCTCTCTCTCTCTCTCTCTCTCTCTCTCTCTCTCCTCTCTCTCTCTCTCTCTCTCTCTCTCTCTCTCTCTCTCTCTCTCTCTCTCTCTCTCTCTCTCTCTCAAGGCAGAAACGAGTATTTTCGTCCTATTCCTACATCCACCAACCCCAGTTACAGGCTCTCAACCTCTAGTAATAGTTAGATGTATATAATATTATTTTTTTCTTGCTTAATTCGCCTGGCTCTCCATAGCCTTTTTGGAAATATTTGCTTTGGAAAGAGTTAAGATAAAATGACTTCTACTAACATCTCTGTAGCTTGCTGTGTGATATATAAATAGAGTAGCCATCTATGTCCTTAGTCCTTGGATTTACAAGTGTAAATTCACTTGCATGCCATAACTAACATGTAAACTAGTGGACTCTAGTAGTGTAGGAGATTCGTATCTCATGTTTGTTAATATAAAGTACATACTTTACAAAACTAAAGCCTTTGAATACTATTAAAATAGAATATGGTGTATAGAGATGTGGTTCCGTTAGGATAAGAAGTAAAGTATTATGCCACTTCAGTGCAGTTCTGCACCCTTTTAATGTACATGTGATATTTTATTTGTCTGAGCTCTTGGATGTATTAGTATATATAACATAAAGATATTAAAGTGAAAGACTATAGCCTGTTATTATTATTATTATTATTATTATTAGAATATTCTTTCCGATTCTCAGAAAATGTTTAGCATGGCCAGTGTTCGTGTTGAGGGGTTTATGGGTTCCCAAGGCCCCCCCGGGGGACTTAAAGTCACCGATATTGCTGTGTGTACGATCGAGAAAGCAAACAATCTGGTAAACAGGTAAGAGCTGCTTGAAATTATTTTTATCAAGCAATATTACAGTAGACTATTTATTTAAACATCTTTATTGATACCCTTTCAGTACCTCACAATCATATCCATCAGCTGTCAGTAAATGAGTTGTCAACTTTTCCTGAACCACTTGGCTGAAGAGCCCTGAGTCTCTTAAGGAAGGCTACTGCTGATCCTGGGATTTCCCACAGAGCTTATGTTGTGTTGATGGCATATATGGGTGTATAGTTGTAAGCAGTGCAGTCTTCCATTGTGTGTTTGATTGTATGAGTTGATGTGTTACATACTGGATAGCCATTGTTGGCAGAGTCATACAGCCTCTTCTGATAGCTCAGGAGAGCTGGGTGATGTCCACATCTCAACCTGGCCAGGTGGACTCTGTCTTTATGAGGAAGGTCAGTATAGGAGTTCTGTGGATATGTTCCATTGCCTTACATTGAATGCTTAAGAATTGGCTCATTTGTGCATCTTCATAACAATAAATGCTACTTAATGCAGTATTTAGGTTCGTTCTATAGTAGCACTGTGTTAATGGTGAGGAAGAATGTAAGTAAATTTCACAAAAAAAAATTTCAAATTGTTTTGCCTAAAAACAATTGACAAAAGAAGTTAAGATGTGCAGGGTTTGGTAAAGCCCTTCTGCCCTAGTTCCTTTCCACACAGCTAGTGCCACTCATGTTCATCATTAGGGTATAGGCACTCCAGTACAGTTAGGTATCTTGTTTGCAAAATAAACTTTGCTTTTGCGTTTTACTGCCATGTTAGTTGACGGAAACTATTATCTGAACCTGAAAAGTATTTATATGTGTGATGTGCAATATTTTTATAGCATTTACCTGTCTGTCCAACCCCTTTTGCATTGGATAATAGTCACATATCAAAAGAAAACCACTACAAAAACATTCATTATCCATTAATTATAAATTTTGATTTGATTAAACAGGTTATTGGAAGAAAAACGCTTGCATGAATTGGGTGTCATTGTGGTAGATGAGTTGCATATGCTTGGAGACCCTCATCGGGGATATTTGCTTGAACTTTTATTAACAAAAGTTATGTACGTCTGTGAAGCATCTAAACTTAGCCAAAAAGTAAGGATTTTACCAGCTTTTTGTATGTACATACACTTCCCAACTTACGAACGAGTTAGGTTCCAGAGGTCTGTTTAGAAGTAGGAATGTTCGTAAGTTGTGTTTAGTAAAAAAAAGTATTGTACAGCACATACATATGTAGTACAGTACAGGACTTAGACTAAAGACACTTAATTGCTACATAAAACATAAAGTAGACAGCATTAATGAATTTTAATACAGTTTCGTTTTTGCTTTCGAGCCAACCACAGGGTGTTAGGATGGGTTGCCAGCCTTATATCCAGCTACAGTTTGTGTCCACCCCATAACTGTTCTTTTTAAATGTGACACATAAAATGTAAGCGAACATCCCGTTTAATGGGGAGAGAGCATTCTGCACCCCCATCAATAGGAGCTGTAAAAGCCAGCTATAAATGGTAGGTGAGCTAATGGCTGGCAGTCCTTTCCTTCCTAAATTATTTATTTCCCACAAAATACCTGATAAAAAGCATGAGGCTGGACAGAGTGATGTCTTCTCCCTTCTTTATTTTGATCTCATGCAGACATCCTGCTGGCTTCAGGGGAATGATAATAATGATAATGATATTGTGGCAGCACATTAAAAGAAAATTGAATAAAATAATCTTGCCTTAACAGTGTCTTTTGTAATTTTAGATTCATTTAGTTTATATTATCGTCAGTGGCTAATATCCCGTACAACTTAAGTTCATAGATACAAAATAAGTATGGGTAAAAAGTAGTATTTTTATCACTGCTTGTCAATATGCCTTTATTTGATGTGAATATTTATTAATTATATTAGCATTTTAAAAAAAATATGGATAACTTATTTTATCATATTTCCTCAATAAATTTTTTTTATATATTGTTTATAGTCTAGCTAAGGTTTGTTTCTTAAAGAATCTTATTATAGATTATGATATGTTTGTAGAAATAGCACATTACATAGTATTTAGAATATGTTGAATACTGAATATACAGTACTTAATATTACATCGGGGGTTGCAGTGGCTCATTGGTAGAGTACGTGCGTTGGGAATTGACATCCCTGACCAGTGTGGGTTTCATTCCACCGCAGGGCATCAGCAAGAGCATCCGGCCTTAAATTCCCCTCTCCAACATGTTTGTGTCCACCCCATTTGAATAGGGACTAATTGTGACTTGTAAAACTGTAAAAAAACTTTTATTGATTTACCTTACTTCCTGACTAAGGTGGGTTCAGTCCCACTGCAAGGCATTAAGAAGGACATCCAGCCTTAATCCCCCAGCTCCAGCATGTCTGTGTCCACTCCTGTTTGAAAAGGGAGTAATTGTGATGCATAAAACAATGCATTAAATATGTTAGTATTACATTACTTTCAGGATACCAATAGCTCAGCCATACAGATAATTGGCATGTCAGCCACTCTACCCAATCTGGATTTGTTAGCATCTTGGTTAAATGCCCAGTTATACAGCACAGATTATAGACCCATACCTCTTGTCGAGAGGGTCAAAATTGGAAAGGTCATTTTTGATGCTGGGATGAATAAAGTGAGGGAGTTGGATCCTGTTCTCACTGTAAAGGTATGTAGAAATATGCATTAATGTACAGGCTGAGCACCTGGTCAATATGTGTGCTTTTAATGGGCCACCCACTTACAAGAGAGATTGTGACCCTAGTATATTTTGGTGTTGTTGTTGAGAATTTAGTATATAGTTGTATTGCTATTAAAAGTTTTTTTTTTCGTCTATGGTTTATACCATTCCTTGTAGAGTAGTCCCACATCTTACATGGTTTTAAATAGTGCAGTTTTGAACATATGTTGTAGATAAGTGAATAAAAAGAAATTTTCCCCCAAAAAATACATTTAGCAACTACAATACTATTTTTACCCAAAATGTATGATGCATTAGGTAAAAGTTTTTGTTCAGTACATCTGTCTAGTCACCGCAGTAGTCCAGTGATTAGATAGCTCA
Organism: Halocaridina rubra; assembly: GCA_037179515.1. Taxonomy (NCBI): domain Eukaryota; kingdom Metazoa; phylum Arthropoda; class Malacostraca; order Decapoda; family Atyidae; genus Halocaridina; species Halocaridina rubra. The sequence goes on from JAXCGZ010013625.1 coordinate 4,504, forward strand.
TCTTGGGAAGTGACAAACCTGTGTCCTACCCCATTGTGGGAAAGAAATTGACAAGCAACAACAGCAGAAATCTACGCTTGACTTAAAGCTTATGGGAAGTTGGGAATGTGTCACATGCAAAGAACATAGGCACTTCGTTACAAGGGTTTTGAAGATACTCGGTTTTTGAATCACATGGGTGGTTTAGGAAGCAATTGACAGCATGAGATGAGTGACCACTTGATAGGGTTGAATATAAGGCACTCAGACTCATTAATAACCCTTCTCTTTCTTCTAATCTGGATTCTCTTTTTCTTCGCCGCAAGGTATCGTCCCTTTCTCTATTCTATTGCTACTACTCCATCGCTACTCTGATGAGTTGGCGAGTTGCATCCCTCCCTCGCTGCCAAGGCTGCTTAACACTCGCCAAGCGGTCTCGTCTCATAGATACTGTGTGGAGATTTGTAGCTCGCGGGTTGGTTGGTGCAGCGACTGCTTTTCCCATCTACCTCCAGACTGAAACTCTCTTCCTCCTTCTGTCTTTCCTAATTCTTTTAAACTATCTCCCTTCAAAAAGTGGATCTATCATCATCTCAGGGCCTAATCCTGCCATATCTCTAATGCTTCTGGTCCTTAGCCAAAAACCTCTCCAAAAACTGTAACTCAAGCTTTCCCCCTCTCATTCGTTCTGATGGTTCTATAGCTTGCTTTCCCACTGACATAGCCACTCTCTTTGGCTCTCATTTTTCTGCCAACTCTTCTATCAGTGATTCCAGCGCACCTGTTCCTCAGTCTTTACCCCTCTCTAACCCTGTGCCCTCCCTTATCCTTTCTTCACGCAAAGTTCATAAGGATCTTCGCTCGCTAAAGACGAACATGGCATCTGGTCCCGATGGTATCCCTACAAGGTTCCTTAAGGAGTTTGCAGATGAACTGGCTCCCGTGCTTTGCTGTCTTTTTCGCCTCATTCTGTTAACCAGTATCTATCCATCATCTTGGAAGCATGCTCTAGTTCAACCTGTTCCTAAGAAGGGTGACCGCTCTATTCCTTCTTACTACCGACCTATTGCCCTAACCTCCTCTATTGCTAAAGTTTTCGAAACTTTTCTCAATTCTCACTTCTTGAAACGCCTTCAATCTAACTCGCGTATCTCCGATCACCAGTCCGGCTTCCGCAAGGCAAGATCCACTGGTGATCTATCCTATCTTACTCATGTATGGTCATCTTCTCTGAGGAACTATGGGGAATCCTTTCTTGTCGCCCTTGATATCTCTAAGGCCTTCGACAGAGTCTGGCACAAGGCTCTGTTAGCCAAACTCCCTGCCTATGGCTTTACCCCTTCTTTCTGTTCTTTGATTTCCAGTATTCTTACTGACCATTTTATATCTGTAGTTGTTGATGGTGTGACATCTAGCCCTTTCTCTGTTACCAGTGGTGTTCCACAGGGTTCTGTTCTTCCGCCAACTCTGCTCCTTCTGATCATCAATAATCTTCTACAATCCCCATCTTCCTCTCTTCTGCATGCCTTTGCTGATGATTCTACCCTTCACTTTTCCTCTGCCTTTTCTTCACAACCTTCATCTGTTACTCGTAATCAATCTCGTATCACTCTCTCTTCTACTCTTAACTCCGATTTGCAGAGAGTATCTGAATGGGGCACTCAAAGCTTAGTTAAATTCAATGCCTCCAAGACACAGTTTCTGGCTATTTCTTTATCTTCTTCTCCCCCTGATAACCCTCTTGTCTTCGAAACTAATGAAATTTACCCTCTCAACTCTATCTACATATTAGGAATCCATATAGCCTCTAACTTGTCTTGGAGGAATCACATAATCCAAATTTCTATATCTTCATCCAAAAAATTGGGGTTTTGATTCGTTTTCGTCATTACTTTTCCTCTTTGCAGTTACTTAAACTTTACAAAGGTCTTATCCGTCCCTGCTTAGAATACTGCTCACACATCTGGGGTGCTTCTTCCTTTACTTATCTTCTTGATAGGGTTGAATCTAAGGCAGTCAGACTCATTAATGATCCTTCTCTTACTTCTAATCTGGATTTTCTCTCTCTTCGCTCTAAGGTATCTTCTCTTTCGCTTTTCTATCGCTACTACTTCCATCGCTGCTCTGATGAGTTGGCGAGTTGCATCCTTCCCCCACTGCTGAGGCCGCGTAACACTCGCCAAGCGGCCTCATCTCACAGGTACTGTGTGGAGATTTGTAGCTCGCAGATTGGTCGGTGCAGCGACTGCTTCTTCCCATCTACCTTCAGACTCTGGAACTCTCTTCCTCCTTCTGTCTTTCCTAATTCTTATGACCTTTCATCCTTCAAAAAGCAGATCTATCATCATCTCAGAGCCTAGTTTCCATATCTCTGGGTCTTCTGTACTTTGACTGTTTTTTTCTGTCTGTCATTTTCCTTTATGTGACATTACCTCATCTCTGCCATGTCTTTAACCTTTTTCTTTTCCTTCGTCTTGGAATTTTCTCGTGCCCAGGCCTTTATTGATGAGGGCAGTTTCGGCCTGTCCCCGGTGTCACACATAAAAAAAAAAAGTCCTTAGTACTTTGACTATTCTTTCAGTTTGTTCTTTTCCATTGTGTAATATTCCCTCATTTCTGCCTTGTTTGTAATCTTTTTGTTTTCCTTCATCTTAATGCTTTCTTCATGCCTGGGCCTTTATTGATGAGGGCAGTTGTTTTGCTTGTCCTGGTGTCATTCATAAAAAAAAAAATATGCAAGTTATGTATGTCCTTAACCAGCTTTGAAATGCCTGCGATATATTCTGATATTCATAGATTGTCTAGTTATTTTTTCCAAACTAAATATGCCTTCTCATGTGCAGTCAGAAGAATAGAAATAGGTTTGGGTACAATAATGTCCCTCTATTTTCTTTAAAGCAAGGCATCTTATATAAAAGAATATCTCTACATATCTGAAAACTTTATTTGGATGCAACTGTTCATGCTGTAGATATATAGCAACATTTTTAATTATCGCAGAATGCCATCATCTTCGGTAGCCTGCATGATGGTCACATTCAGAACCAGAGAATTAGTGCAACGTAGTTTTATTTAATACTTCAGCTTTGTTTCTGTTATCAACAGAATGACAGCGATCATCTCATTCAGCTTTGCTTGGAAACGGTACTTGAGGGGTTTTCAGTATTAGTCTTTTGTCCTACGAAAGCATGGTGCGAAAAGCTAGCTGAAAGTGTTGCCAAGGAGTTTTACAGTATTGGTGAGTACCTTTGTCTCAATACCTGATTTATTTATGTTTGATATAAGTTAGTCTGCCTTTTTGTTTATTTATGCTTCACAGGAGAGAACACTGGTTTCATAACATGAAAGTAATTGTATATTTGAATGAGCAAGTTTCTTCCGATCTGTGTTTAATAGCGTTAAAGGTCTCTAATGAATTGCAGAGGCAAGAGATGGTGATAGAATAGAGCATTGCTATATATACCCACCATATAACTGGGGTGCAGTCCCTTTTCTAATAATGTGGATCCAGTGATCTTCAGGTAGTGGCTAAATATTCATGTAGACCTATAGGAAATCACCAACCCCCTTTAATTGCTCAGTTTAATCGGTTATGAAATGAGACTGGAAGCTAATCCAACCCTAGGCCAGGATTTAAAGTTGGACCAGTAGATTACCAGCCCCATAAGCTACCACTGAGCTTTGTTGTCACTACATATGTATTGAAGAGAGTATTCCATTTTACTGCTATGCAAGAGACTGTTGTTCACGTAATATGACGTTTATCACAATTATATTTCTTGCAGGTAAACCAGACAGCCAGTATCCTTCTGATGTAAGTAGCCGCTTACGTGAATCTCTAAATTCGGATGGAATCGTTAGAGTTTTGGAGGCACTCCGCAAATGTCCCGTTGGCTTGGATAAACTTTTATCTAGATCCATATCATTTGGAGCAGCGTACCATCATGCTGGTAAGTTTATATGTATCAAAGTTCTTGGGGGAGAAAAACTATAGGGGGTCCTCGACTTACATCAGAGGCTCTGTTCCTGAAGACGTGATGTAACCCGCTTTTCATGTAACACCCACATCACCCACCTATGCTAATGCAGTAGTAAAGTTCATAATCTAAGACATAAAAATGCTATTTCTACGACATATGAAAACATAACTATAATAACTAAAAATGAGAACAATAACTTATATGTATGCAGTATTCAGTACAGTATTGCTTACCTTTACTCCTGTGGCGCCTTGCACACTGGATGGAGTGTTGCAAAGGAGGGAGAGACAGCCAATGTTCTTGACAGCTTGAAGAATATTGTAAGACTTGCAACTCATTGAGAGTCAAGTTCTTAACATTGATTTACAAGAAAGATAACATTTTATGTAATAGGGAACTTGAAGAATGAAACTTAAAACACAAGAAGAAGCAAGTTAAGGAAGTGCCTAGAATTATATTGCAGCAGCAGCAACAACAGCAGAGTAGTTCTGGGTCATGGGATAATAATATGAGTAGTTTTTCTTTTTTTTTTCTTTTACCCGGACAGGCAAGAAAATTGCCCTCATCAATAAAGGCCCAGGAACTAAGAAAACATTAATACGAAGAAAAAATAAAAGGTTAAGGACAAGGCTGCAATGAAGAAATGATACACAATAGGAAAAGGAGAGGCTGAAAGAATAATTGAAGTAATGAGGACCTAGAGATATGACAGGATTAGACCCTGAGATGACGATAGATCTGTTTTTTGAAGGAATAAGTTATAAGAATTAGGAAAGACAGGAGGGGAGAGAGAGTTCCAGAGTCTGGATGTAGAAGGAAAGAAGCAGTCACTGCACTGACCAGTCCTCGAGCTACAAATCTCCACACAGTACCTGTGATACGAGCCAGCTTGGCAAGTGTTACGTGACCTTGATAGTGGGGGAGGGATGCAACTTGCCAACTCATCAGAGCAGCGACGGAAATAGTAACGATAGAAAAGAGAAGGGGATGATACCTTATGGTGAAGCAAAAAAGAATCCAGATTAAAAGTATGAGAAGGGTCATTACTGAGTCTGGTTGCCTTAGATTCAACCCTGTCAAGGAGATAAGTATTTGAAGAAGCACCCCAGATGTACAAGCAGTATTCTAATCAGGGATGGATAAAACCTTTATAGATTTTAATAACTGTAACGAGGAAAAGTAATGAAAATGAAATAGAGCCCCCAATTTTTTGGATGCATATTTAGAAGTTTGGATTATGTGATTCCTCCAAGATAAGTTACAGGCTGTCTGATTCCTAAGATATTGATAGAATTAAGAGGAAAAATTTCGTTAATTTCGAAGACAGTAGGGGTATCAGGAGGAGGAGAAGAAGATAAAGAGACAGCCAGAAACTGTCTTGAAGGCAAAAAATGTAAATAAATTTTGGGTGCCCCACTCAAATACCCTCTCCAAATCGGAGTTGAAAGTAGAAGAAAGAATGATACGAGACTGATTATGAGTAGCAGATGAAGATTGTGAAGAAAAGGCAGAGGAAAAATCAGGGTAGAATCATCGGCGAAGGCGTGAAGAAGAGAGGAGGATGGGGACTGAAGCAGATCGTTGATGAAAAGGAGGAACCGTGTAGGTGAAAGAACAGAGCCCTTTAGAACACCACTGGTAACAGGGAATGGGCTAGATGTTACACTGTCAACAACCACAGATATAAAACAGTCAGAAAGAAAACTGGAAATCAGAGAACAGAGAGCAGGGGTAAAGCCATAAGCAGGGAGTTTGGCCAACAGAGCCTTGTGCCAGATTTTGTCAAAAGCCTTAGGGTACGGCCACACCAGACACGTCGAGCAGGGAGGGATGACGCGACATGATGAATCTCATTAAATTATATGTGGGTGGCTACACTGGATGAGCGGGGAGGTGTGTCGCTCCGCTTACCCTCCTCGCTTGACGCTACGTGATGCAGCATGTTCCAAAATGATGCGCACTGCCTAGCGATATTCCTAGCTATTTTTATCATTCTCTTCAGAGACATGACTGCACCAACAGAGAACTTATGACTATCTGTCGCGCGAGACGTTGACGCTTCCTATTTGGACAGGCATCGCGATGACGCTGATCTCAACTCTCATCGTGCCACGCTACCTCCCCGCTCATCGCGTCTGTTGTGGCCGTACCCTTAGAGATATCAAGGGTGTCGACAAAGGATTTTCCATATATCCTCAGAGAAGATGACCATACATGAGTAAGATAGGACAGGATGTCACCAGTTGATTTTGCCTTGCAGAAGCCGTACTGGTGATCGGAGATAAGCTAGTTAGATTCAGGACATTTCAAGAAGTGAGAATTGAGCATATGCACATTGAATAACCATGGCGACATTACACATCCTTGACTTAACCCTACATTCACCTCAAAATAAATGAAAGAGTATTAGGCAGAGGCTTGGAAGTAGTGGGTGTGGATGGAAGGTTGTGGAAACTGAATCAGTTGTTATTTTCGGATGGTGCTGTACTGGTGGCTCATACTAAGAATGAAGTGGATCATTCAGTGACAGAGTTTATTAGTGTGTGTGGAAGAAGGAAGTTGTGGATGAATATTGGTAAAAGTAAAGTCATGAGATGCACGAAAAGTGTTAATGTTGGCAGCTTGAATGTAGGAGTGAATGGGGAGTTGCTTGAAGAAGTTGAGAGTTTTAAGTATCTGGGGTCACATGTATCAAGGAGTGGACAAGTGAATGTAGAGGTAAATCACAGAGTGAAGTAAGCAAGTAAATGTCTAGGTGGGTTGAAAACGGTAATGAGAAATAGATATTTGGGAATTATTCCAAAGAGACCAATATATGGTGTGATTGCGCCGACAGCATTATATGGAGCAGAGACTTGGAATTCAAGAGAGGATGAAAGGTGCAAGTTGAATGTAATAGAGATGAGGTGTTTGAGAAGTATGACTTGTGTATCTAGAGTTGATAGAGTAAGAAATGAAGATATTAGGTAGAGATCGGGTGTTGGAATGAAGCTGCCAGATAGGCTAGATCAGAAAGTGTTGAATTGGTTTGGACACACGGAAAGGATGAGTGATGAATGAATAGTGAAGAGAGTGTGGAGTGCAGAAGTAATTGGAGTTAGGTCAAGAGGATGACCCAGTATGAGATGAATGAATGGCGTGAAAAGACCACTGAATGCGCGTGGAATGTCAGTGGAACAAGGCTGAGTGTGTGCAAGAGATAGGAATGAGGAGAGGAGGATTGTGCACAGATGATGCTGGCCAAAGGGATTTCTCGCTCCTGCTAGCTTAATGAACTTTGTTAGACGGATGTGAGGGGAGTTGCCATGTGATGAAGCGATGGGGGTAAACCAGCTGCGGCTGTCGGGCCTCCTCGTAGAATATCCTTGCTCGCCTACCTTTTTTTATTTTTATGAGTGTGACACCGGGACAGGCAGAAACTGCCCTCATCAACAAAGGCCCAGGCACGAGAAAACACCAAGACGAAGGAAAAGAAAAAGGTTAAGGACAAGGCAGAGATGAAGCAGTGTCACACAAAGGAAAACGACAGACAGAAAAAAACAGTCAAAGTACAGAGGACCCAGAGAATGGAGGACTCGGCTCTGAGATGACAATAGATCTGCTTTTTGAAGGATGAAAGGTCATAAGAATTTGGGAAGACAGAAGGAGGAAGAGAGTTCCAGAGTCTGAAGGTAGATGGGGAGAAGCAATCGCAGCACTGACCAATCCGCGAGCTACAAATCTACACACAGTACCTGTGAGATGAGGCCACTTGGCGAGTGTTACGTGGCCTCGGTAGTGGGGGAGGGATGCAACTCGCCAACTCATCATGGCGGTGAGCACGTAACTTAAGCGGTAGAAGAGGAGGAGGATGTGGGAGAACGAACGTCTATCTTTAAACGTAACCAAAAGATAAAAATAAAAATAAAAAATAACCAAAGCAAGACTGATAAACTAAAAAAAATATCATTATGCAATGCCTGAATGTAAAACGCATTTCTACTCACTCTATATACGGTGAGCAACAGGCATGGGATGAGCGTGGTGGCAATGAGCACTTGACATAAGTGGTAGGATTAGAGGAGAATGAACCCTCTATCTGTAAACGTAAAAAACAATTAACAAAAGCAAGCCTAGAAAACTAATTTTTTTCATTATGCAACGTCTGAGTTACTGTAACAAAAAAAATATAAAACTCATTCTACTCACTCTATATACGCTGAGCAACAGGCATGGAACGAGCATGGTGGATGCGAGCACGTGACGTAAGCGGTAGGAGAAGAGGAGGGGGAAGTGTTAGAACGACCCCTAGCTGCAAAAATAAATAAATTTGCTGTAACATAAAAAAAATTAATAAAAACAAGACTAGAACACTAGATTTTTTTTTCATTATGCAATGCCTGAATTACAGTAATGATGTAAATAAAAAAAAAAATATACACATTCTACTCAATCTATATACGGTGAGCAACAGACGAAGAGCAAGTGATATAAGCGGGAGGAGAAGAGGAGGAAGTGGGAGAGCCAACCCCTAGCTGCAAAAATAAATAAAGCTAACATAAAGAAAATGAAAAGCAAGACTAGAAAAGTAATTTTTTTTATTATGCAACGTCTGAGTATAATATTGTAGTATGGTATTAAAAATATAATATATAAAAAGCGTAAACAATTACACAGGTGTACTCACTTTATATACGATAGGGCTTTTTCCTTGACGATGTCATATGGCAAGTTTGTTTGCTGTTTGTTCTTAATGCTCATCCACGTACATAGCATTTTCTCCATTCTCTCCATCCGATCGAGAATATGAAGACTTAAGCGAAGTTAAAGTAACACCAGATTTTGCACTTTTCTTTATTCTTTCTGCATTTTCACGGATAGTGCGCAACGTACTTTCACTGTTCTGCATCGACAGTTTTATGGCCGCCTTACTTTCACCACACTCATAATGGGCCAACACTTGAAGGTTTATTGCCTTTTTCACTCTATTGGGAGTAGAAGCACTTCCACAGTCTTTTCATGGACTTTACTGGCCATGATAGATACGTGCAGTATATAAAATTTGCAAAAAAAAAAAAAAAAAAAAAAAAACACAAACAAACAAACAAACAAACAAACAAACCTTACCACAAAAACAGTTAGAACAAGCGATATATCCACACAGCATGCTGGGTAAAGAGACACTGAAGCACATGGCAGCAAGGTGGGAAAGTGTCTCCAAGGAAGTTGCTTATTTACTAAAATGAAATTTTTTTTTTTAATTTTCCGCATGGGCGTTATTCGTGCATTTCATATTTTTTTACTATTATATTTTGGAGGCATTATTCCAATTTCGTGTATCTTAGCAACGTGTAAAAAACGAGTTGAGTGTATATTTTATGAATAATGAGGCAAATGTAGATAACTTGTTGAAATGGTCTGGGTACAAAGTAGTGTATTTATTGGCTCAAAACTGTTGCGAATGGTCCCCTCTGGTGGAAAGGGTGATTTCTGAAGCCTTTCATTAATTCCAACAGCTCAAGAAGCAGCATCAGAAAACACAGGGACCTGTGTGCAGGAATTGGCGAAGACATTATCGGACCCTAATGGAATGTACTTGGTACTTAGTATATGGATACAGAAACTATGAAAAGGGTCATTTTAAGTGATCAGTTGCCCTTTCTCAGGGCGTGCAAAATGCACATCAGATTGCTGGAATGTTAACCCACGGTTCATAAGGAGACTGAATAAAGAAGTACATTGGAATGTTGATGAGGCTCACTGGGTTATGCCGTTGATGCTGGTCATCCATCCAATGCACTAATAACCTTTTCATTTATACCAATAGGCCACTCATTACACTGCTTAGTAATCACTGTGAACTTTATAGGAGCAGAACCTTTCACATGTTCCAGGATGTGATCTTTATCCTTAATAATCGTCACCACAGTCGAATGGCTTAACCCCAGTGACCGGCCAATGTTGGTAGCAGTTTCTTCGCATTAGAAGTGTTTTACTATATCTAATTTGACTTCCATGGTAATAGCTTTCATTTTCTTCAAAGCACTGCCATGAGAAAAATCTCCTATACACTTGGGAGGCATAATACAGGCCAAAAACTATTGCAAACACGAGCGAAACAAACCGAAGAGTGAGCACAAGAACAATATGGCATATGAATGACAACTGGGCAATGCGTCTTCATCAGTCTTATGCCGTCTGAAGACATATTTTTCCGCCACACTCAACAAACTGTTCCAAAGGTGAAGTTTGTATTACGACCATGTACAAGTATTTGGTAATTTTGTAAATTAATTCAAACTAAATCTTTCATATAAACAAATACATAAACAAATAAATAAAACCATTAACTTGATATATACAAACACAACAATGCTGCATGACGACGTAGTCTTTGGAGCTCTCAACAAACCGAAGAAGATCGTATTTACGACTATGTATTTGGTAATTTTGTAAATAAATTCATGCTCTGTCATTAACATAACCAAATAAATAAACAAATAACAAAATTAACTTGATATATATGCACACAACAGTGCCGCGTGACGATGTATTCTTCTGCCACGCTCAAACCGTTCAGTGCATGAAGTTTGTATTTACGACTCAAACCACGTAGGTCAAAATAATTATTTATTAATAATGTATGGGAGATGCATTGTAACCATGAAACATCGTAAGTTGAGGACATTGTAAATCGAGTACCCCCTGTATTACTCTTGTATTCTTTGAATATCAGATAGACAGTCTAAAAGGGAATTTAAAACACACTTCGTGTGGGTTGCATGACATACCGAGACTTTCAGATAAGACATATTCTTTTAGTTGAGGAGAATGTGTGATGATAAATTACCTAAAAGAATGTCAGTATCCATCAGCTTTAGGAAAAATTTTTTTCTTCTGCTTTGTGTTCAGCTTTAACCCATTATTATATGGGGTAGCTGTTTCTTGCTAGCCTTTTCTACCGTATCATGAATGTATAAAAACCATTCTTGGGGTATCTCCTGTTTAGGTTCTATTAAAATCTGATTAATTAATGGATTTCTCAATGTTTATATGAAATTGCTTTCCATAAATATACAAGTGGAATTGTAAGGCACCACAATAGTGCAGTGGGTCAAGCGTTCAAGTTGGGGAATGACTATTCCATGATTATTCTGTAATTAATGTTAAAATTTTGATTGTAACCAGGTCTGACCTTTGACGAACGAGACATTATCGAAGGAGGTTTTCGCACGGGCAGTGTACGAGTCCTCGTTGCCACGTCGACTTTATCATCTGGGGTCAACTTACCCGCTCGAAGGGTCATTGTCAGGTCTCCCATCTTTGGGGGCTCAATACTCAATACACTAACTTACAAGCAGATGATAGGACGAGCTGGAAGGAAGGGTGTTGATACGCAAGGTAAGATATAATGAGCTGAGCTGTATTTAATTTAATAATATGGTTAATACATGCATATACAATGGCTGCACTCCCCCTCGTGAGAGGAGTGGCCGAGTCAAAGCACATATTCACCAAAGGCTAATATACCTCGATCACTCCTTTTAGCTCCTTTGGGATAAAGAGCTGCCTCTGTTCTCTCCCAGCACCCTGCTTGGGTCATCCTCAGGGTAAGTGGGCAAAGAAACTCAAATGAATATGGGTAGAAAGTAGGATCGCCTTTGATATTTGTGTTTTGTTTTTTCTAAATCAGCTATTTAAAGTATCAACTCTCAATGACACAAGTTACAAAACAAATCATAGATTATTATTATTATTATTATATCTATTATAATGCTGGTTATTATTATTTTTTTATTTATTATTATTATAATGCTAATTATTATTATAATTATCGTTATTATTATTACTATTTTAGGTGAAAGCATCCTCATATGTAGAGATGGTGAAAAATCCAAAGCAGAGTCTCTGGTGACGTCCACTTTGCCATCAATTACGTCCTGCTTACAACAAGACAATTCTCTGACGTCTAGTATGAAGAGAGCTATATTAGAGGTAAATAAATTAATTAAATTATATTTTTACTATTATGCCATATTTTGCTGAATTTGGCACAGTACCAACAACTGGGTGAACATGGGAGGCAGCAGTGCCATATCCTACTTATCCTCATCCTTATTCTTAAGTGTTTTATGTGTACTTTTAAATGGGGGGAACAGAGACAGGTTGGAGCTTAGGAGTTACATATTGATGCCCTTCCATGGTGGTCTCAAAGGTGGGTTTGTCACTACCAAAGTTGAGCGCTCTAACCACTTCATTACCCTGGTTACCTCATCTGTTTTATGATGAAGTTGCAGTTCAGGAGGATCTTTTGTTTGTCTTTTACCGCCTGTAAGAAATGCTACACCTGTCTATATCAGGTCCTTTTTGATTTTTTAATGCAGAATATTAGTACTACACGAGTGTGAAAAATGGAGACACAGTAGAGCAGCAGTCAGAGCTCCCAACTCTTGAAGTGACAAATTCATGTTCACGCTCATTACTTGACCTTCGGAAGGGTATCCAGCTGTAATTCCCCATTGGGAAGGCAGTAATAGAGACTTAAAACGAGCAGATAACAGCATATGAATGACTTGTACTCAACTTGAATATGAAGCCAAATTATTTGCCTTGCCCTTAACCTTTTTCTTTTCCTTCGTCTTGGTACTTTCTCGCGCCCGGGCCTTTGTTGATGAGGGCAGTTTCTGCCTGTCCCAGTGTCAAAAAAAAAAAAAAAAAAAAAAAAAAAAAAAAAAAAAAAAAAAAAAAAAAAATGGACCTGACAAGTTTTTTTGTTGTATTATATGCCATTAGTGTTCTTTTATGTTAGCTAGCTATGTACAAAAACCATATTTCCCCTTTTGTTTGAGAAATTGCATTGGAGAGTTCTTGCTCTGCTCCATTTACTCGACATTTTTTACAGGCAGGGGAAAATGGAGGATGTATTATTGCCCTCCCTCATTTGTTCAGGTATGAATGAAAGCTCTATGTTGCACTGTAACGAAACGAAAAATGCAAGATCACTTTACAGGAGGCCTTTGATACTTTTTTGTGTTGTTTGAAACTATGCTAAATTAAATATAGTTTCTATGGTAAATATTTATAATGTATACCCTTTATCTCTGTAAGTAATTGTAAGCAACATAATGTATTCCCGTTTTCTCTGTAGGTAATTGTTAGTGGCATAATGTATACCCGTTTCCTCAGATGATAATTGTTACTTTCATGATGTATTCCCATTTTCTCTGTAGGCGATTGTTGGTAGCATAATGTATTCCCGTTTTCTCTGTAGGTAATCGTTAGCGGAATTGCGGCTACACAACAAGACGTAATTAGATATTCCAGTTGTACTCTGCTCGCTGCGTCAATTAACAAAGAGACGAGGTTGTCACAGACAGAAACTCCAAATTCAATTTTATCTTGTGTGCAGTTTCTAGAGGAAAATGAATTCATAAGGTGTGTATGTTAATTATGTTTTAGTCAGATTGTTTTTAATAAAAAGCATGCTGTTTTTAAATTAAATATTTAGATATATAAAACATGCCTGTCTGTTGAAGATGACACCATTAATTTTTCTTATTACATACGCATATAATATCTGCAATCCTCTTTGTAAGGGAGGTGGTCAAATCAAAGCACACACCTCTTAAGAAGGTAATATACTCCAGTCACTTCTCTGAGCAACTTGGGGATAAAAGTCTGTTACATTTCCCCCATCACCACCCTGCTTGGGTCACCCAGAGGATAAGTGGTCAAGAATATTCTGTTGTGAGACCCAGAAGCTTCATCTGTTAATTATTCTGAATTGTTTTTCTGTATCATTGAAGGCAGTATGCATCTAATATAATTCAGTTTCTTTGTCCAGATTTTTAGATTTAATTAGTGTTTTAACTATTTTATTAAATATCCTTTTGCTTTTCATCAAAATTTTTAAAATTGATTTGAACATTAGTTTTTTTATGTTAGTAACTGTACTTTTCTTTTTCTTCTCCTGCTTCTATTTCTTCTCCTTCGCCTGCTTCTTCTTTTCTTCCGGTAATTTCAGGACTTGTAGCTTGGCCATCTCATACGTCCTTCCTAAACTGTTCAAAGGTTAGTGACATAGTTAATGAGGGAAACGTGACTGAGTATACTAACCCTGGTCAAGAAACCTGTGAATAACTGCAAGTCTAAGAGTCTGTCTTGATTGAATAATGCCATTCCTGGTGCTCTCATTATCCCTATTTCTCATTTACAGGTAATGGGTATATCAGATACTGCTACCACTGCTTTTTCCAATGCTAATCCAGATAATGCAAATTTCAAGTTGCAAAGGGGATAAATAATACTTCAGAAAGTGTATTCTTTGGTTGGAAAGGTCATAAATCTGAGTGGTACAGTAAAGTAGTCAGTATATATGACTGCAGGGGCAAATTGAAAAAGAGTAAAAAAATTTTTTTCGAGATGTACTTCTTGCAAACTAGTTAGGAGTTGCCATGGTATGCCATGGCAACACTTCCGCTCTACGTAGAAGAGCAGAAGTGTAGGGACTTGACTGATGCAGGTTTGAGCCACTGCAGGACGTTATTTATCCCGAAACTCTGTCATGCCTGTTTCCACCCCCATTCGAATGAGGACTAATTGCCGTTCATATGTCACATAACAGTTACATGTGAACAGCACTTATCTCATGTTCTTTCACAGATTGCAAGATACAGACAATGGAGTAAAATATATGGGTACTCAGCTTGGATACGCTGTCTTAGCCTCGGGTCTCTCGCCCGACGAGGGATTGCACGTGTTCAGCGAACTCCATCGTGCTCGGCAGTGCTTTGTATTAGAGAATGAACTCCATATCATTTACCAGGTTATTTCTCAGATAATTATTTTATTTTTGATGTTTTGCATGATGTATGAGATCAGCCTTGGTCTACATGTAAATGATGTGAATAAAATTAAGCATATATAATTTTGTAAATTCTTAGTCATTTTATACTTTCCTGTGTTTATTTTCTTTCCATAAACATCACTTTTTAACCTGTTATCTTATTAATATATACATAAATTTTTCCATGATTTGAGTTTCATTATGGAAAGATTTTCTTATAATCTCTTGCAAGCTTTTGACATTCATAGAAAGAGAAATAATTGGTTATATATTGTCAGGGAATGTATTCCTGTGCTAAAAAGTATTTTTTTTTGTTAATTCAGGTAACACCTGTGTTAAAAAGTATTCTTTTGCTAATTCAGGTAACAACTGTGTTAAATTTTATTCTTTTGCTAATACAGGTAACACCTGTGTTAAAACATACTCCTTTACTAATGTAGGTAATACCTGTGTTAAAAAGTATTTTTTTGTTAATGCAGGTAACACCTGTGTTAAAAAGTATTCTTTTGCTAATGTAGCTAACACCTGTGTTTAAATTTATTCTTTTCTAATGCAGGTAACACCTGTTAAAATTTATTTTGCTAATGTAGGTAATACCTGTATTAAAATTTATTCTTTTGCTAATGCAGGTAACACCTGTTAAAATTTATTCTTTTGTTAATGTAGGTAACACCTGTGATAAAATTTCTTCTTCTTCTAATGCAGGTAACAGCTGTTATAATTTATTCTTATGCTCATGCAGGTAATACCTGTGTTAAAATTTATTCTTATGCTAGTGCAGGTAATACCTGTGTTTAAATTTATTCTTTGGCTAATGCAGATAACACCTGTCTTAAAATTTATTCTCTAGCTAATGCAGGTAACACCTGTGTTAAAATTGATTCTTATTTTAATGCAGGTAACATTTGTGTTTAAATTTATTCTTTTGCTAATGCAGGTAACACCTGTGTATGTGAGTTCAGCTTGGCCCAACATGGACTGGTTGAATTTCTTGAGCATTTGGGAGAGCTTAAGTGAGGACATGAAACGTGTGGCACAGCTTGTGGGGGTCGAAGAAAGTTTTCTGGTCAAGGCCTTGAAAGGCACTGTGAACAGAAAGGTAAGTATCATAGGTTTTGGTTTTGCCGGGGTTGCTCAGTGGTAGGGGGCGCGAAGCGGCTAGTGACAAGCCTGACTAATGCGGGTTCGATTCCGCTGTGGGGCATTAGGAAATGCATCCACTATTAATCTACTTTACATCTCCAATATGTTCATGTCTGCCCCTATTTGAATGGGGAGTAATTGTGACACAAAATAAAAAAAAAAATTTTTTTTTGAAGATATGGCATCTTTCTTCTATTGTCAACTATCTATATTACGCTGACATTACCAAAGTGGCCGCGATTGTAACAAAACAAAGTAACAAGGTTACAGCTTCCCCTTCCCATATGCAGTCTCTTTTTTCCAATAAAAATAGAATGATTCAGGGTGTGATAAACTGTCCACTCTTCACTACCTTATTCCTTTTAGATGCCTTTTGCAACATGCTAGAAATAAAAGTGTGATTTTTTCCCCTCTTCTTTCATCACTAGAATGGTTTTTAGCCATTTTATGTCACTATTAGTCCCTAATTTTGGGGTACACTCAAGCAGGCTGGAGCGTGGAGATTAAAACTGGATGCACTTCTTAATGTTTGTCACTTCTGGAGCATAGCAATCTACCTACTGCACTACTGGAGCTTTAAATATTTGACAGTAGTGATTGTAAGTATATTTTAGGACCCTTGCAAGTGATCCTGGTTTTTTGTTTGGCAGCATTATTAGTTGATGTTCTTAATATGATGAAATTGATGACTGCATTGTTGTTACTACTTACACTTTATCAGTTTATTAGTCTCTGTTGATAGTACAATTTTTTTTTTTTTTTTTAAATTTTCGGGATTTTTTTTACTTTGACTGTATTTGTTAATAATGAAATCAGTGTAAGATAATTTATATAATAAGTTGTAATTACTTTATAAATGTATCTACCTTTATGTGAGTCTGTGTTTACCTTTTTTTCCAACTAAACTAACGCAAACATACTCATGCACTTGCGCACATTCTCTCAATCTATTGATCAAGTGAGTGTGTTTATTTATGCCTTTATAGATTAATTAGAATATCTGATCCATCTATCTATCGATCTATCTATAGTATCAGTACTTTTTCTCAGGGTGTTTAAGCATTTTTGAAAATTACTAATAATTCAACAAATTTTCCTCATAAGATCCGAGGTCAGGCAAAGCTTCTCGCTGTCCACCAGAGATTCTACACGGCTTTAGCTCTCCATGAACTAGTCCAAGAAGTGCCATTGAATGTCGTGGCTAATAAATATGGGGCCGCAAGAGGAATGCTACAGTCACTCCAACAGTCTGCTGCTACGTTTGCAGGTACTATTTATTGTTTTCTAAAGATCCTTGCCCACTTACCCTGCGGGTGACCCAAGCAGGGTGATGGGGGGGAAATGGAAATGTGGCAGCTCTTTATTCCTAAGGAGCTAAGAGGAATGATTGAGGTATATTAGATTCTGGTGAAGGTGTATGTTTTGACCCGGCCATCCCCTTTACAAGGGAGTTTTGGCCATCGTATAGGTACAAGTATGTGTGTTTGGTTTTCAATGCTGCTTTGTGAATTCCTTTAACCCTCTGGTGTATTTTTTATTCTTTTGAATATAATGTACTGGGGGTCCTTGGTTTACAATGTTCTTGAGTTATGATGTTTCGTGGTTACAACATCTCCCAGAAATTATTTTACTTCTTTTTTGATAATTTTCGGCCTATATTATGTCTCCCAAGCATAAAGCAAAATTCTTCTGATAGCAAAAACAGGAAAGCCATCACCATTTGAAATTAGAGATAGTAATATTCATGGAAAAGGGGAACACTTTACTACTGCATTAGCATAGGTGCTTATTTAGGTGTGTTCCAACTTGCACTGAAATTCGGGTTACATCACTTTTCAAGAACGAAACTCAAACGAAAATCGAGGACCTTCTGTATATCCAAAATGAAAATATTTCATTTGGTGTTAAGTTCATAATATTATCAGTAATTTTTATTATTTGGATACAGCCTTTACTTCTCTGAAATTAGGTTGTTTGGCTAGTAAATAATATATCTATCTATGTGTTTATAAGGTCCTCAGTTCCTCTTGTAGGGGTGGCCAAGTCAAAGCACAGACTCATTCACTCATTGTTTATACATCCATCTTTCTGCTCACAAACATGCTATCCACCTCCTCACATTGACATTCACTTTTTCCACAATCACACATACACAGTCAATAAGGCTGTGGTTGGTATTATCATACCAGAACTCCCTGGTATGCATTGACTCATCTTAGAAGGACAATTTAAAGGGGAAGAATACCTGTCCCCTCATTCCACCCCATTTAGTCAACTTGTATGACAAGCAGGGCAAACCAGTGGCTGTATTCTTGTTCCTTCACCCCAAGAGAATGAGAGAAGAATATCTGAGTAACAGATATTGAACTATGGGAGGCAGAAATTGCTCATCTCCTCACTTATATAAATATAGCGTTTATTATTAGTGTTATTAATGCATCACATCGTTTGGAGAGTACAGTATATGGTTCTTGTACTGTGAGTTTCATGTGTTATATCCCTCCCAATGGAGGGGACGTGCCTTAATTCCCCTGCTCCGACCTGTCTCTGTCCACCCCATTCAAATAGGGATTAATAGTGACATAAAATGACAAACAACAAGAGGATTAGCATCCCTCCTTGCATGATCAACCTCTGTGAAATATCCTTAATGCTGATGAATAGTGCAAACCTTGTCCCTCAGACGAGTTATTTTTTTTATTATTTCTTTAGTTTACAGTAGTTCTGATCCATATCTTGCTTGGACTAGATTCTTAAACTAGAAACCATTTCTTTTTTTTAATAATTTTATTTGTTTTGCTAACATTTTGGATGGTACAGAAAACTAGGAAGTGTGAAGAGAGCTCTTTCCTAGTAACATTGCATAGTGAGTATTTTAGGGATATTCACTGAATTTTTTCAAGTATTTTAACTTGTTTAAGCTAATGCTTTGTGAGTATTCTAGGGATAATTCTCTGAATTTTCTCAAGTATTTAATTTGTTTTAGGCTAATACTTTGTGAGTATTTTACGAATATTCACTGTATTTTCTCACGTATTTTAACTTGTTTGAGGCTAGTGCGTTGTGAGTATTCTAGGAATATTCAGTGTATTTTCTCATGTATTATAAGTTTTTTAAAGAATGGTACGTGAATATTCTAGGAATATTTACTGTGCTTGCTCAGGTATTTTAACTCATTGAAAAATAATGCTTTGTGAATGTTATAGGAATGTTCACTGTACTTTCCCAGGTATTTTACCTTATGGAAGGATAATGCTTTGTGAATATCCTAGGGATATTCACTGTACTTTCTCATGTATTTTAAATTGTTTGATGCTAATACTTTGTGAAAATTTTAGGGATATTCACTGGACTTTTTCAGGTATTTTAACTTGGTAGGATAATCCTTTGTAAATATTCCAGGGATATTCACTGGACTTTCTCAGGTATTTTAACTCATTGAAAGATAATGCTTTGTGTAGAGGGATATTCACTGTACTTTCTAAGGTTTTTAACTTGGAGGGATAATGCTTTGTAATATTTCAGGGATATTCACTGGACTTTCTGAGCTATTTTAACTTATGGAGTGATAATATACAAGAAATTACTGTATAGTTTTCAGTCTGTAGACCTATCTTTTCCCTGTCATGGCAGGCATGGTGACAGTCTTCTGCAATAGACTAGGTTGGCACAATCTTGAGCTTTTGGTATCCCAATTTCATGACCGACTTCATTTCGGCATTCAACGCGAGCTCTGCGACTTAGTTCGTCTCTCGTGCATCAATGGCCAGCGGGCGCGTTATCTCTACGATGCTGGGCTAGAAACCATCAGTTTGGTTGCTCATTCCACCAAGCAAGATATCGAACACATTCTTCTAGCAGCTACCCCATTTCATAGGTAATATATGGAAGATTTACATAGAATAAAAGTTTTTCTATTTTATGGGGGACCACAGTGGCATTGTGGCTAGAATACTTGACTCAGAAGGTGATGGACCCGAAGAACATTAGTTAGGGCATACAACCTTAATTCCCCAACTCCTACCTTTCTGCATCCACCTCCATAATGGGGACTAATAATCACAAAACAGAAAAAAAAATTTCTTAATTAATGGACCCAAATTTAATGGCTTTCACAAACACCAGACAAAATCTGGAGCAGCAGATTTAGTATTTTTCAGTTGTGGGAACATTGGACAAGAGCCACTGCTTCAACAGAGAGAGATGAATAGCACTTTGGACTTCTATCAGTTAACCTTATTTTGATAATTATAATGATAATAATAATAATAAGTGCCTGTGTGTAAGAGACAGAGAGAGAAATGAAAAGTGCTTTAGACTAAAGTTTGCTGTGTCTCCTTATATTAGTAATAATGACAGTAACATTGGTAATAATAATAAAACCTCCCATATATATACAGACATTCCCCAACTTATGAACGAGTTAGGTTCTAGAAGTCCTTTCGTAATTAGAGTAGTTCGTAAGTTGTGTTTAGGTAAAATAAGTACTGTACAGAATATACATATACAGTAATGTATGGTACATACATATACAGTACTGTACAGTACTTAGGCTAATAAGACTTAACTACTACATAAAACAAAGTATACAGCAATAATGAATCTTTATAGAGTAATAATAATATTGTAATGATACATTACATTGCAGTAATACATACATTTATACGTAGGTTGATATTGGATAGGTTTTTGTTCGTATCTGTGAATGTTCGTAAATGGTTGTTCGTGAGTAGGGGAGCTTCTGTGAATCTTAAAAAAAAAAAAAAAAATCCTCTTCATATAATCATTTAATTGTTGCCACTAAATATCCCTGACTGGAACAATGGACAATCGGATTTAACAGACAGGGGTTCTCTCCCATGAGTCCATTAAATCGAGGGTTGATTGTACAGCCATTACCAATATATCTGAAAAGATTTCTGTATCATAACTGTATTTCTAGGTGCATATTTATGTTTAATCTGTTTTCTGTATTCTTTCATGGTCTATCTTCAGACTTGTATTAGATTAGTTTCATGTTAATGCTCATAACATTTGAATCTTAATTTTGTATTCATATTGAGGCCGCTGTAGGTCAGTGGTAGAGCTCGGAAATCAGGAAGTATTGAGCCTGACTTTTCCGGGTTCAGTCCTGTTGGGGGGCGTTAAAAAGGGCATTCATTATTAATCCCCCAAATCCAACCTCTCTGTGACCACCCCAATCTGAATAAGAGGCAAAAAGTTGCATCACTTTCATTTAGAGGCAACAGTAGTTTAGTGGTAGAGCTCACAAATTGGGAATTTATTTACTGGACTCCCTCGGGTTCGATTCTATTGCAAGCCATTAGAAAGGGCATGCATCCTCAATCCTCCAACTGCAATCTGTCTGTGTTCACCCCTATTCGAATGGGCACTAATTGTGGTACATAAAATAAAAAAATTAAAATTTGTGTTGCCTTTATTTAGTAATGTATTTTATTAGCAACAAGACAGATGAAAGTAATGGACATTGCAAGGGAACAATATGGCTCTCTTCTGGTCGCCCTCTCACAGAAGCACAGGCTGCTGCTCAGATACTGGAGGAAGCACGCCAACTGGTTCAGGTACATTAATACAAATTTTTTTCTTCCTTTTAAGCCTGACCTCATTGACTTTCATTAGGTTAGATTTATTTTGTGCTGAGAGCCACAGTATCTCACTGGTAGAGTGCACTAGTCGGGAAGCAACTAATGTGACCTCAATCCCTCTGCATGGCTTTAGGAAGGGCATTCAGACTTAATTCCCCAGCACCAATATTTCTCTGCCCACTTCCATTTGAATGGGAATGATGTGATGCAAAACAGTGCAATAAAAAATATTTATTCTGTGCTCTTTTGATATAGACTATTTTATATTGTATTTTTATGCCTTTGTATTATTTGTATTTACTGTTTTTCTGTGGCACTCAGTAGTCTAGCTCAAGATTAAATTTTTTTCTGTGTTTCAGTAAAAAGAAGATATTCTTCATATCTAGTTTGTCTTACAATTTTGCCTAATGGTAGTATATTTTTGCCCACTTTCCCTGTGGGTGACCCAAGCAGGGTGGTGGGGGAATTGTGGTGGTCATTTTTCCCCAAGGAACTAAGTGGAGTGCTCGAAGTATATTACCTTCTAGTGAATGTGTGTGTCTGGACTCTGCCACCTTCCTTGCAATGGGGATTGCAGCCATTTTATGTATATATGTATGTAAGTGAAAGGAAAGGCAGTAACACAATTCTCTGTTATGAACATTGCAGAAAGAACTGGGAATTTCCTCAATAGATTGGACGCAGAAAGACAGAGTAATGACAACACCAAATCGGAATTCTTCAAGTGGCACTAGCTCTAGCTCTTCTAGACTCAAATTGAGGGGAAAAAGAAATTCAACTTCACCCAATCTCATTTTGCAAACTGGGAAAAGGAAAAATTTAACTTCACCCAGTTTCATTCTGCAAACTGGAAAAAGGGGAAATTCAACTTCACCCAATCTCATTCTGAGAACTGGAAAAAGGAGAAATTCAACTTCACCTAATCTCACTCTACAAACTAGAAAAAGGAGAAATTCAACTTCACCCAATCTCATTTTGCAAACTGAGGCTTTAAGAGGAAGAACTAGTATTGCAATGAGACTAGTTGAAGGATTTGATTCTTTACAGACACCATTTCAAAAATCAAACAGGAAAATTAGTCCTCTTCAAACCTGTATATTGGGAAGGAAATTAAAGTCACCAAAGTTAGATTTGCAGGTAACGGACATTTCTCGAAAACTAGGTGGTGACGGTGTTCAGGACTCTGCATGTGAGTTAGAGAACGCAGCAGAAACTAATGTGAATAAATTGATCATGGCGAATAATATATATGATGAAGTTGCTGCATTGAGAATAGAAAAAGAATATCTCCCTAAAGATACTAGGAAAGGGAGTCCGTCAGAGCCACTGGCTGAAGTCATTCAAAACAGTATTGGCAATGACAATAAATCTCTTCATCAACCTATTTCCGAACCAGTGAATATTGAAAAAGATCAGGAAAATCACACAAGCAATATCTGTAAAGAATTAGATATAGAAGCAAAT
>JAXCGZ010013625.1:32500-67500 GCA_037179515.1 Halocaridina rubra
TACATACAGTACCAGAGTGCACAATAGTAAGCTCTCTCATTATCTGAGTATGCAATAGTAAACCTTCTCACTACTGGAGTAAACAGTATTAAGCTCTCTCCTTTGAGGCTGGCGTATTGCTGGACATGGCAGAACTCCTAGACGTACCAAGCCTCAGGATGTGGCTGGCTTAGTCGTAGAGAATTCACCTCTTCTTATCGTGGGCATTGCTGTGTGCTGGGGTGGCTGTGACGCTTATTATCTTAATTTAAGAACAAGTCAGACAGGTACGTGTACATTCTTGAGTTCATTCGGGATTGTGGTCTTTTTTTTCTTCACTGATACTTTATGTTATTAAAAGGGTCCGCAGTAGCACAGTGGTTAGAGCACTTGTCTCAGGAAGGAACGAAGCCATCAAGCCCGCCGCTGGGCATTAGGAAGGGCATCCAACCTTAATACCCAAGCTCCAACCTGTCTGTGTCCATCCCCACTCAAATGGAGATTAATCATGACACATATACCTTACCTTACCTTATGGAACCTTACAGCGGTACTGGACACAGACCCTTTAGGCCTCTAAGTCCAGATCTACAGCTTCATCAGTGCTCAAGCTGATATTGTGGTGACCTGGGGTGTCACAAGCTTTTCTTCAAACTTATATCTAATGGGTTGGTTATCCCAATATTTGTTTAACAGTTTTTCAAAGGATGCCACACTTGCTGCCACTATTTCTTCATTGAGTAAACTGTTTCATACATCCACAACTCTTGGGATAAAGTACATTAGTTGTTTCTTGGTTCTGCTTATTTCTTTTAATAGTTTCATGAAATTACCACGAGTTGGCTCCATATTCCTCTCGAGATGAAACTTCACTTCATTGTCATATTTATTTTTCAAAATTTTATACACTTCAGTCATGTCTTTCCTTATATGCGGATAAACCATCGTTGGTATCTTTAATGCTTGCAATTTTTTCCGGATAAGTAAGATTCTTTAGTGCTCTTCGTAATACATTTTCTATTGACTGCATATCTTTCAAATATTAAGACCATACAGACTGGGCATATTCCAAGCACGGTCTAATAATCGACTTAAAAAGGCATTTAAATTTTGGAATATCCAGTTATGAGTGCATGTCTTATTATACCCATGATCAGATTGCTTTATTCACTCTTTCATGTATGTTAGCTTCAAATGTTAAATGACTATCAGTTATTATTCTTAGACCATTCTCATATGTACCTCTGTTTTTCAAGGTAATATTCAGTATCCTCTGGTGCCCTGCGATTGCTACTTATCTTAAGATGTTTGCATTTATCTGTGTGGAAAGGAAGATGATTAAAATGGCAAGCAACATCTGTAGATTATTAAAAAATTTTAAATCTAACTATGATATACCCTGTTTCATTCCTTTTCTTACTAGACTTTAATTACAAGCCATTCACTCTCCTATCTCATTTTTTTTAATGTCATAGTTGGCCATATTGTATGAGAGACTGTTGAAATGATGAGGTCATGTATAAAGATCAGGTGTAGTAAAACTAGTGGTTGGATCTTTTTTCTATTTCATGAGGTTATTCTTGGCTAATATTGTTTGTGTATGAAAGCTAACTTCAGATGAAGTACTTAAGTGCTATATTTTTTACTGTAGGAGTGCAGCAGTAAAGAGTGCTCAGCTTGGTAAGCAACAAAACCATGTTCGAGCCCACCTTACTTCTCCAGCTTTAACATGTCTGTGTCCATCCCCACTCGAATGAGGATTAATTTTACTACAATATGGCAAACAACATCAGAAATGCTCTAATTTTGAGCTCATTATTGTACTTAAAATAATACTTTATGCCAATTTACTTCTTTGTCTGAAATAATATTATGCTTTATATTGTATGATGTATCTATCTGTCTATCTATCTTTCTTTCTATCTGTCCTTCTCTCTGTATTATGTTGTAGTTTGCTTAAATATAATGCTTCTCTAATTTGTTAATATCTTAATATTCAGAGCCCATCAGCTGTAGCCTTCCAACACCACCTGTTTGTGAAACAGTATCTTTCGAGGAACGCTTGCTGGCCATTCAAGAATCGTTTAGGAAAGGTAAATAATTAGTACTGTATCTCTCTTTGCTGTGAAACCATCTATAATAATTTTTTTCCTTTTATTGTACACCTAGTTCTTGGAATAACGCAAAGATTGGTACTCAGAAGTGACGGGTATTGTGAAAATCATGTAATGTAACGAGTCATTTTCCATAAGAAATAATGATAATGGGCATAGACGCGTTTCACAACCGTACACAGACACACTATGCCAAAGATATAAGATAAGTAAAACTTATTTTATAGTTACACAACAAAGCAGAAAGACCTGTAGTTATTTACATTAACATGCAAATAGTGTAGAGTATAAAAGATATACAGATTTGCTGTACAGTAAACAAATTAATGCACTCTATTATGCGGTGGGCAACAGGCATACACTGGGACGTGCATGGTGGCGGTGAGCACGAGGATGCGGGAGAATGAACCTCTATCTGCAAACGTCTTTGCTTTTGCACGCTTTTTCCCTGACGATATTATATGGCAAGTTTGTTTGCTGTTTGTTCTTAATGATTTTTTTTCCATTCCCTCCATAATATCTGATCGCATTAAGTGGTAGAAGAGGAGGAGGATGTGGGAGAACGAACCTCTATCTGCAAACGTTTTTCCACCTCCGTATCAACTGATGCACTCTCGCACGCTATTTCCCTGACGATATTATATCGCAAGTTTGTTTGCTGTCTGTTCTTAATGCTTTTTTTCCATTCTCTTCATTATATCTGATCGCATTAAGCGGTAGAACTGGAGGAGGATGCGGAAGAACGTATCTCTATCTGCAAACGTTTTGCTGCCTCCGTATCATCTGATGCACTCTCGCACTCTATTTCCCTGATGATATTATATCGCAAGTTTGTTTGCTGTTCGTTCTTAATGCTCATCCACATACTGTACTTTGCATGTTTTCCATTCTCTCCATAATATCCGATCGCATTAAGCAGTAGAAGAGGAGGAGGATGCGGGAGAACGAACCTCTATCTGCAAACATTTTGCCGCTTCCGTATAAGCTGTTGCACTCTCGCACGCTATTTCCCTGACGATATTATATGGCAAGAGTGTTTGCTGTTTGTTCTTAATGCTTTTTTTCCATTCTCTCCATAATATCCGATTGTCTTAAGCGGTAGAGGAGGAGGAGGATGCGGGAAAAAGCACCTCTATCTGCAAACGTTTTTCCGCCTCCGTATCAGCTGATGCACTCTTGCACGCTTTTTTCCTGACGATATACAAACCTTAACACAAACACAGTTAGAACAAGCGATATATCCATGCAGTATGCTGGGTAAAGAGACACTGAAGCACATGGCAGTATGGCAGAAAAGTGCCTCCGAGGCGGTCGATTATTTACTAATATGAAAAAAAGAATTTCGAATTTTTTTTGCATGAGCATTATTCGTGTATTTCATATTTTTTTACTATTATTTTTAGGGGCGTTATTCCAATTTGCTTATTTTAAACGCCTGTACAAAAACAAACTGAGTGTATTTGCAAATGTGGTCCTGACATCTAGTTTTGTTTTAACGGTTATTTACTAGTGAGACACTCAGAAATGGCAGGTGTGCTTGTCTGGGGGCAGTAAAAGAGGAGAAAATAACATTGCCATAGTTATGTAGTAAATATTACCTCAGATCATTGATGAATCTGATATTGGATTCTGGGCATTTACAGATGCATTAAACTATTATCTGCTATGTTGAATCTGGACAGTTACAAATGCTTATAATTATCTTCATGTGCAGTTGTGGAAAGAAATGCAACTATATGCACCTGGGATATCAAAACGTTCATCAAACTCATGGCATCTGCTGGGATTGAACATCTGCATTCACAGTACGAAGATCCTAGAATAGCCTCCTGGATGCTTGACCCTGGTGCTAAAGAACTTAATATTCATAATATGGTAAGATATTTTGCGTCCTTTTTCGAAGTATTTGTTTGTCCATGATGAGAAATTTCTCGCCTATTTCTTTCTTCTTATATAAAGTAAAAAATCTTTCCTTTTATGAAGATGGCAAGAATTCATCTTACCTTGTATAGATCAAGCAGATCATATCTTTTGGCTTTTCCCATCAGGGGTTGCCATGGCTGGTCAATTGTATCCATATCCCCCTATCCCCTTTGTCCTCCTCCATCACACCACACACCTTCATGTCCTCCCTCACCATATCCATAAACTACCTCTTAGGCTTCTTTCCCCTTCTGGCAACTCCATCCTCGCCAACCATCTCCCAACATACCCCTCATTCCTCTGCAGCACATGTCCAAACCATGTCAGTCTCTTTGTTATTCATGGATCTTATATATTTCCTTTTATCTATTTTATCTATCTACCTTGGCTGTTTCCCCCTTTAATTGGGGGGTAGCCGACATCAAGAAAGGAAAACAATAAGGGGATTACTTTGCTCTATGGGCAATGACGAGGGAGCTAGCGACCGTTCAGATGGCACTGCTGGAGTACCACAGCCCATCCTCCCGGCTCTTCCACAACCTGTGTCGCTTCACAACTGCCAACTCCTCCTACTGCCCCTACCACAGGGCTACCTCTGTAAGATGCAGCCCCGTGGTAACAGCAGATGCCCATCAGAGCTGCGTCACAATCGCTCGCCACTCATTCCTATTCCTAGCACACTCACTTGCTTCCCTCACATCCATCCTCCTATCATTCAGGGCTCTCCTTACTCCATCCATCTATCCAAACATAGGCCTCCCTCTAGCATTTCTCCCATCAACTCTCGCATTCATCACCTTTTTCAGCAGCCTTTCTTCATCCATCCTTTCCCCATGGCCAAACCAAATCAGAACATTCATATCTACTCTGGCTGCAATTTCTCTCCTCACACCCGTTCTTGCTCTCACCACTTCATTCCTAACCCTATCCAATCGAGATACACCAATCATACTCCTCAGGCATTTCATCTCAAACACATTTAGTTTCCGTCTCTCACTTACTTTCATACCCCATAACTCTGATCCATACATCACAGTTGGCACAACCACTTTCTCATAGAAAACTTTCTTAACATTCATTTCCAACCCTCTATTCTTCGTCATTCCTTTCAATGCACCCAACACATTACATCCTTCATTCACTCTGTGACACACATCTGCTTCCACTCCACCATTTGCAGCTATAACCGAGCCTAAATACTTAAACTGATTAACTTCCTCAAGTGTCTCTCCATTCAACATAACATTCAATCCAGCACCATCCTTATTTCTTGTACACCTCATAACCTTACTCGTTCCCACATTCACTCGCAACTTCCTTCTCTCACACACCATTCCAAATTCTGACACTAACTGACACAGCTTTTCCTCTGAATCTGCCACCACCACAGTATCATCTGCAAACAACAACTGATTCAGCTCCCACTCGTTATCATCCCCATCTACCATTCTCATACCTCGACCACGCATTTGCTCATTCACCTCTCTTACAACTCCATCAATATACAAATTGAAAGAAGTACTTATTTACATATCTCCAGTATGTTTATTTGTATTAGGAATTTAAACAAGTAATGAGATTCATAAATATTTTCAATCCTTCATTTATTTAACTTTAATTTACTATTACTCTGTAAGTCATTTAACATGTCTCTTTCCTCTTGTAAAAATTAGTATTTTATTATCAATGTTTAGTATATTTATCCCACATTTTCAGGTTATGAACTACAAGATGGAATGTTTACCTCTTCTTGAAAGTTTGGGTAGTTCTTGGGGTCTCTCAAGCCTCGGGGTCAACACAGAAAATCCTGGCTCATGCAGAGTGAGAGCAGCTACAGAATGCGTCGTTGTTTATCATTTAATGATAGCATTAAAAATACACCTGAGGGAAATAGGCCTGTTAAAGTCCTTTGTAAGTACAGTATTGTTTTTATTGATTGATCCTTGCCTACTTACCCTGTGGATGACCCATACGGGGTAAGAGGGGAAAAGTGGTAGCCTTTTATCTGAAAAGAATCAAAGAGGAGGTGATCGAGGTATGTTAACTATTGGTGAATGTGTGTGGTTTGACTCAACCATCCCCTTCCAAGAAGGATTGTGACCATTGTGTGTGTGATGTCTGTAATGTGTTCAGAATCTTGCAGCAAGTTACCTTACTTAGAATGTTAATTGTTACGATATTTTCCATTGCAGATGAATAAACATTTGATTTTCAAATCCTTTTTTCCCAATATAATTTTATATTCCACTAAATCCAGCAGCTTTTAAGTAAAAAAAGGGAGGCGATAAGGTTTCATCTTGTTTTCTACTCCTTACTCCTTCTTTCGGATGTATTGCAGCTAGAAAAAAGGACTTCAGGGAGGAAGAGATTGTCAGTTTCTGCTCCCCTGTTCCGTTGATTCAGCTATTATGACATCCTAGGATTTTTTTTGCCGTTTTTATGTGTTATTGTCATATAAGAATGGGGGTGGACACACGCACAGGTTGTAGCTAGGAAAACAAGGCTAGATAAAAGAATTACTTTTTCTCTTTATTTATCTAATATAACGAGATTATAATCCCATAATAAGTGGGCTGGTAGGGTAAAACCAAATCTTGACATTTCATGTTAATATTACAGGGGGCTAATTCTCAGACCCATTGCTCCGTCCCATTTAGTTGATTATTACAATGTAAGGGGAACACGGAGGTGGTATATTGGTCACGTCCCACAGGGGAAGGACAAGAAATTGCATAGTCAAAGAGCATGAAATATTGAAGGCAAAGGATTTCCTGCTCATTTGGATGGAATTTACCCATCTCCCAGATAGAATGAAAAAGAAGAATATGCAGTGTAAGAGAGAAAGAAATAATGAGCTGTGGACATCTGCACTCTGTTTTTTTAATTAGCTGTTCATTGAGGTGTTGCTGACTTTGACGTCTTATAACAAGGCGAGAATCTATTTCGAGAAGAGCTCATAAATATTGTAAATATGATTATTTTTATTTGGAAGGGAAAACGGAACCGGGAAGTACCTTAGCCCTTACGAGTATATTTGTGATCTGTACTTTTCAATGGGCACCTCTGAAGATGAGTAGATAAATATAATCGTAAGTGCTTAAGTACTCCAACATGTACTGTTTTCCCTTTGCAATTATAATAATAATTACAATACATGTGTAAAATTCAAGTGTGGAAGAAATTACTCAATATTTTTCCATTTTTCAAAGCCTTCATTTCTTCTTGATATCTTGTATTATGATCTAAATTTGTAAGTTTTTCAGCTTTCTTGGATTTTGATGATTATTTTGGAGAAGTAACAGACCCTCCATCGAGCCCACCATGGAGCAATATGAATGGCATCTAGCCTTACTTCCGCAGATCCAACCTGTTTGCATCCCCCCCATAATGGAGACTAATTGCGACACAAAATGGCAAACAGTGTAGCACGGTGGTTAGAGCACTTTACTCAGGAATAGACAGACCTGTGATTAAACCCACCACAGTGCATTAGGAAGGGCATCTAGCCATAAATCTCCAGTCTGTCTATATCCACCCCCATAATGGGGGTTACTAGTGACACAAAAAAGAAAATAATTTTGATGATTCTTTATTTTATTCTAAATCACTTTTATTCTCCAACTAGTTGCAAGTGGAGATTCCCTGTACAGTTGTGCTTGCTTTTATGGAACTTAATGGAATGGGATTCAGTAACAAGGAATGTGATTCCCAAAAAGTCATTATGCAGGTAGGTATAACTGATACCTTCATAAGGCCAGTATTGCAATACTGAGTTGTACTGTTTTTTTTTTCTCTTCTTTCCTTTTTCTCACCAAGTTACTTCCCCTACTGAATCCATTTGGTTTATAGTCTTTGATTTTTTCCAGCTGGGCTTGTTGCTTGGGTAATAATAATAATGGACTATGAAAATGCTGTCTGTGGCAAGGAATTGAAATGTAATTTCTGAAACAATTTTTCTTCTTGTCATTACCTATATTATCATGATTACATAAGTGATAAAGAGTGATAATACTGTACTCATTTTGCCATTGGCTGAGTCAGATCATGAAACTTTACTTTTATTGGAGAATAATACAAAGGAGGGGAGGTATTTTTGCCGCCCCCCATCGTGTTCTGCTGATCTAAGCATAAGCTTAGCTATATAGGATATCATCTTTCTATCCTTTCCTCCCCTTATCTGCAAGTTCTCCTGTTGTAGGACAAAAATTCACATTGAAAGGGATTGCCAACCCACTCACTTCCCTATCCTTTATAGTCTGCTGTTATGTCATGCAGGAAGTACAAATGTTGAGTTTATTCTCTCCCCACTAAAAACCATATCTTCTTCATATTTCACTACTTCCATTCCCATGTCTGTTGGGTCGGGGTACCTGACCAAGCTACTCCATAGTCCTTGATTTTGTGTCTGATCTTCCCTCAGTCTTTTCCCCCTTATATCTCATTCACATAATCAATTCCCCTTTATCTTTGACATTCCTTTTCCTCCTATCCTCAGCTTTCTTCCCAATTGCCTTCTTTCCCAAAGCAAATAATTATTTTTGGGGACTGTGGTAGCACAGTGGTTAGAGCAATCAACCAGGAATTGACTGATCTGCGATTGACTCCACCATGGGGCGTTAGGAAGAACATCTAGCAATAATTCTCCGGCTCCAGTCTGTCTATATCCATCCATATAATGGGAATAAATACTGACACAACTTATATTAGCTTCTGGTGAATATGTGTTCTTTGACTTGGCCACCCCTCATACAAAAGGAATTGTGGCCATTGGGTATGTATGTATATATGTAATATTTACATGTTAATTGCAGTCATTAGTTACATGTTTTAAAAACAGGCCAGAATGTCATCTTTGGAGCTTGAGGCTTACGCCAGTGTGGGACATCCATTTTCCTTAACTTCCCCGGATGAGATAAGTCAGGTATTGTATAGGGAACTTCGTCTTCCCTCACCAGCATCGGACTCTGGAGCCATCCAAAGGTATTCCAGCTTCGTGTTATTTTATGCTTTGATTCCCCTTATAAAGGGGATTACGTCTTTTGTATATAGATAGCCTTAAGGTGGTAATGAACTCATTACAATGTAATACTCTATTATGTATATAGTTATATGACAGTTGAAGTCTTCTATGTACAACAAATCTTCTGTGGACAGCATAATTTTATAAATCCAGGCAATAATTCACTTACTGAAACCTTTTTATTCATAGGTAATGTTTATTTAGATTTTTTTTTAATTTCTCTTATTTAATATATATTTTGTTAGTGTGTCTCTATTTCATGAGCATTATTTTCTTTAATTATATTCTTTTATTAGTGGAGCATGCCAGATATTTTAAAGATAGGAATGGGTAGAGAAAGTGGGTGGATGATGCTTGACAAGGTAGTTTTCGGACCCTGCTTAGTGCTGCGACGGGGAAGGATGGGTGTGGGGGGTCTAAAATGAAGCTCACTAGTTCACCCAGATGCTTGGTAGGTTTACACGGGACTGTCTGTCATGAGACTCTAGCCTGGCTCTTCTCCATTCCTTTTTATCTTTACTCAAGATCTACTTCCTTTGTGTTGCCAGTCATCTCCACAACTTGAGTTTCACTGTCTCTCCAGCATGGCCAGTGGTGTCCCACAAAGTAGTGGGGGTAAACCAAGGGAACAGCAACAGCAACAAATTATGGCTGTTGGGCCTTGAAAGTGATCTGTATCCCACTTACCCAGTATGACTTAAGCAGTGTGATGTTGGAAAAGGGGAATATTTCAACCCTTCATCCCCAAGGTTAAGATATGAGGTTAGGGTGAGTGGTTCCCCTGGTGAATGGCTTTGTTTATTGCCTCAGTCCCCCCCTATTACAAAGGGGAATACCGGGTTTGATTGTGGATGCATGTTATAAAATCTACATATTGCTTGTCCTTCACAGGAAATATTTAAGAGACGGGGAACTTCCTGGCCACATCTTTCCATGAATATCTTTCTTTGTCACAAAACAGACAATGTAAAAGGTAAAGATGAGTAAGAAATAATGAAACCCTTTTCCATTTATTCTGTAGTGATTTCCTTTTGATAGGAATTACTATTAAAGTCTCATATTTCCTCCAGATAAGTATTAATATTAAATTCTTATTCTCGAAGGGGTGGCAAAAGCAAAGTTGTAAGGGGCAGAGGACACGGAAGTAGATTAGCAGGTCCAACAAATAAAGAAGCTCTGGAAAAACTTACGAAACTGCACCCCCTTCCATCGCTTATTCTGCAGTGGCGTAAAATTAACTCCTCACTTACCAAGGTAAGGGCCCTTTTTCTACAATTCTCTCAACTTGGTAAAAATACTGTTAAATATTTTTAGCTTAAGCATAGGTGATTATTCTGATTAATTACATTTGACTTTTCACTTACCAAGGTAAGGGCACTTTTTTATACAATTCTCTCAATAGGGTAAAAGTACTCTTAAGTATTATAATACAAAAAAATAGGTACTTCTTTCGATTAGGTAAAATTAACTCCTTGTTTACCAAGGTAAGACGCTTTTTCTATGACTTGTGCATTAAGGTAAAAGCACTGTTAAGTATATTTAACAAAAACCAATGATAAATTTTCAATTAGGTAAGATGAACTCGTCACTTACCAAAGTAGGGATTTTTCCACAATTTTCTTATTGCAAAAGAACTGTTACATTTAGCAGTAAGTATTAGGTATATTTTTTTATTTGGTAAAATTAACTCCGCTTACCAAGGCAGGAGATTTTTCCATGATTCTCTCGATATGGTAAAAGATTCATTAAGTAATTTTAGCAAAAAATATAAGTAAATTTTTTGAGTAGGAAGCCATTCTAGTCATTTTCTTTCTTATTTTTATTAGTGTAGTAAGAGAAACAATATCTTGCTCGTAGTCCCTTTGTGTTGTAAGAGAAAACTAAAAGAAATATTTGAAAGAAGGATTTGTAGACCCTTCTTCCCTGAAATTTAATTTATCTTCATGCAGCAGCTGACTGAAGAGATGAGGATGGACTGGTTGTAATAACGTCAGTCTTTAATTTTTATTTATTTTTTTGTGATTTTAACACCAGGACGGGCCAAAAAGAAAATAATAAATTGCCCTCATCAGACCTGGGCATGAAGAAAGCATAAAGTAATGAGAAACAGATGTGGG
The DNA here is from genome assembly GCA_037179515.1 of Halocaridina rubra. Taxonomy (NCBI): domain Eukaryota; kingdom Metazoa; phylum Arthropoda; class Malacostraca; order Decapoda; family Atyidae; genus Halocaridina; species Halocaridina rubra. The sequence goes on from JAXCGZ010013625.1 coordinate 43,654, forward strand.
AAGTGTTGTGACTTGTCAGATGTGAAGGGATAATAAGAGATGAAGGCATAGAAAAAGAAGCGTAACTGAAGGAAGACTTAACATCGAACTGTTCGGGACAGTCCTATATAAGTCCAAACCCCTCAGCTGTAGTATCAGAATGGGCAGCTCAGTTTTGTCATTTGGTCCCAGTTTGGAAAGAAAGATGTAGTTTTTAGTGTATAAAAATATAAGCATTTTGCAGAATACCTCCTTTATGTTCCCAAGAATGTCTTAGTTGACTAAATGGGGCAAAGTGAGGGCACTGGGAATCCTCACTTCTTTATTTACCGCCCACGTAGTCAAGAATTCCTCCTCCGTGTTACCCTACTTGTCATAATAGTTGACTTAATTGGGCAGAGTGAACTGACTACGACTTGTCTTCTTTTGTGTTAGCCATCCACTGAGAGTAAAATTTTCAGTAGAATTAAGCGTACTTTTCTGTAGTGCAATAAGCTTACTTAGAATGTTTCCAGTAACATCATTTGCAAGTTCTTGTGCATAGCGAAAGTGTGACTTGCTGATTTAAAGCTTATATTATGTATATTACATGTTTCTTCCAGACTGTGGCTGTATATTAATCCATATTATGGGATTTTTCGTAATTTTTTTTTTTACAATGCAGCCTAAAATGGTCTGAGAAGGAGTATTAAAGAGTATAAAAGGAAATATATGAAGTACTTATTTATTTCTTGACCAGTTCGTCACCTTTGAGAAGGTAACCAGTTGATGTCATGATTTTAATCGTGCTGTTTTTTTAATGGGCCATTTCCAATCATTGTACAATAACATTATTACTGGAATTCAATTGCTGCTATTGTTCCACCAATTGGTTTTCTTTTTCCTAGGTTGTGTTCCCGTTACAAAATGAGCGAGTGCACAACAAGCGGTTGGCAATGGAGCGTATTCATCCGAGCACGCACATCTTTACTGCCACTGGTAGAGTCACTATGCACGAGCCAAATTTACAAGCAGTGCCACGGGACTTCAACATTCAGGTACTGAGTCAAATATATACTGTATATATATATATATATATATATATATATATATATATATATATATATATATATATATATGTATATGTATAGTATATGTATATGTATATGTATATGTATATGTATATGTATATGTATATGTATATGTATATGTATATGTATATATATATATATATATATATATAGATATATGTATATGATATATAGATATATATAGATATATAGATATATAGATATATGTATATAGATATATAGATATATGTATATATATATATATATATATATATATATATATATATATATATATATATATATATATATATATATATATATATATATATATATATATATATATATATATATATATATATATATATATATATATATATATTATATATATATATATATATATATATATATATATATATATATATATATATATATATATATATATATATATATATACATACAGTGTTGCATCACTTATCGCGGTAGTTCGGTTCCGGGACCCGGTGCGAACCCGGGAATCCGTGGTGTAGAGATCAGCCTATATGTACATAGATATTTTAATGTATTTTTACGTTTACACTGTATAAACCCTCCCTGTACTGTTAAAAAAACACCCTTTGCATTATAAATAACAGCAAGCAACATAATTTCTTTATGAAAGTGATAGGAAAACTTACCATGAATGAGGTGATGATGACTTGACATTAATAGGATCCATATTTAACATTAATTTTTACGTTTACGTAAAATAGCGGCCGACATCCACAAACGTTTTTCCTTCTTTCAACATATCTAAGAGTTTCACTTTATCTGCAATGGTTAACATTTTCCTTTGCCGCTTAGGCTCACTACAAGAAGCCTTAGAAGATGAAGGATGCTTGGGAGGCATTGCAAAGGTTAAAATATGCGAGTAAAAAAATCACAAGCAAAACATATTAATAATAATAAGCACAACATGAATGGCACGCACGAGTGAGGCGAGACAATGGAAGATGGTGGAAGCCTTTGTCCGAAACGCTGATAGCGGTATCGTATTTTACATGTTGCAATACTGTTAGTATTTATGTTTTTTACTATTTTTTACTGTTATATTATTCTTAGGCTAAGAAATACGTTTTTTTTATCAATAAAATCATGAAACTACTGGAAATATAAATATATATGCTAGCTCACGTAGCTGCGACCCCAATACATTGTACGCTATCGAACACAAGCAAAACGTGAGTTAGACTGGACGAGTCTTTGTCCAAAACGCTGATAGCGGTATCGTATTTTACATGTTGCAATACTGTTAGTATTTATGTTTTTTACTATTTTTTACTGTTTTATTATTCTTAGGCTAATAAATACGTTTTTTTTTATCAATAAAATCATGCAACTACTGGAAATATAAATATATATGCTAGCTCACGTAGCTGCGACCCTAATACATTGTACGCTATCGAACACTATTTCGTATGATGCAATACTGTGAGTTATACTGTACGTACGTATATCATTCAGTTATTAGTACAATGTATATTAATTTAAAATTCATCTACTTATTTGATGATTGTACAAAATCTATTGTATTTATTCACTGTAATTTGGACCAAATATTCCTATTGTAAAGATTATACTGTACTTTTCAAAAGAGGTAGTCAATAAACGTATCTATCTATCTATCTACATTTATGTTTTTTACTATTTTTTACTGTTTTATTATTCGTAGGCTGGGAAATAATTTTATTTTATCAATTAGATTATGAAATGTTTTTTTCAATAAAAAAAAAATGAAAATACTGAGAATTTTTTTTTTTAATATTTTAATATTTTTGCATATACACATAAAATAAAATAATAATTTATCCAAAAAAAAACCGCGATAGAGTGAGAAAGCGAACCAGGAAGCGCGAATAACTGGGGTAACACTGTGTATATATATATATATATATATATATATATATATATATATATATATATATATATATATATATATATATATATATATATATATATATATATATATATATATATATATATCAAGCAAGCACATTACATATGTGAAAACATGAATCATTTTTTACCCCGACTGGGACTCGAACCTAGGACTTATAATTACTAAGTCAAGGCGCTACCAACTACACACCACAGAAGGTATAAAAGGAATCGAACCTTATTGCTTATATCTGCTATACTTAGGGATGAACTACTAAGTCAAGGTGCTACCAACTACACACCACAGAAGGTATAAAAGGAATCGAACCTTATAGCTTATACCTGCTATACTTAGGGATGAACGCATTCTATCTGAATGCCACTATGTTCATATTACAGATTCCCCAACCTCACTCGTGGCTTCCTTTTAGCATTTAATTCAATTCCCAATCTCCATCGGGTCATACAATAACCAAGCAAGCACATTACATATGTGAAAACATGAATAATTTTTTACCCCGACCGGGACTCGAACCTAGGACTTATAATTACTAAGTCAAGGCGCTACCAACTACACACCACAGAAGGTATAAAAGGAATCGAACCTTATAGCTTATATCTGCTATACTTAAGGATGAACGCATTCTATATGAATGCCACTATGTTCATATTACAGATTCCCCAACCTCACTCGTGGCTTCATTTTAGCATTTAATTCAATTCCCACTCTCATTCGGGTCATACAATAACCAAGCAAGCACATTACATATGTGAAAACATGAATCATTTTTTACCCCGACCGGGACTCGAACCTAGGACTTATAATTACTAAGTCAAGGCGCTACCAACTACACACCACAGAAGGTATAAATGGAATCGAATCTTATAGCTTATATCTGCTATACTTAGGGATGAACGCATTCTATCTGAATGCCACTATGTTCATATTACAGTTGGTAGCGCCTTGACTTAGTAATTATAAGTCCTAGGTTCGAGTCCCGGTCGGGGTAAAAAATGATTCATATATATATATATATATATATATATATATATATATATATATATATATATATATATATATATATATATATATATATATATATATATATATATATATATATATATATATATATATATATATATATATATATATATATATATATATATATATATATATATTATATATATCCTGTGCCCTGTGGGGCGGGCACAATATCAAAGAATAGCCTCACCGTATTCCCTGCGTGTCGTAAAAGGCGACTAAAAGTGGACGGGGCGGGGGGACTGGGAATCTCCCCCCTTGTACCAACCTCCTGTGAGACGTCAAAGAAGAAAGGGAGTGGGGGGAGAATAACTTCTCCCCAAACTGTTTTCCTTTTTTGATGTCGGCTACCCCCCAATGTAAGGGGGAAACAGCCAAGGTATATGTATATATATATATATATATATATATATATATATATATATATATATATATATATATATATATATATATATATATATATATATATATATATATATATTATATATATATATATATATACATAAGATAGTTAACTTTAATGGAAATATGATCGATCTCTATGTAAATATATTGTTATTTCCTTCTGTGGCGTAGTTGGTAGCGCCTTGGCTTAGTAATTATAAGTCCTAGGTTCAAGTCCCAGTATGGGTATAAATTATTCATATTGTTAATTGTTTCAACTCCTTTATGCTTGGTACAAAAAATTTTTTTTATCATATGTATTACAGTAATTTTACTGTAGAATACCTGTAATGGTATTTCTGGTACAGCATATATTTTCTGTTCTTTTAAAGTTGATCATTTAATTGTGAAAAAATATATTTGACACTTTAGTCATTGGATAGACTTTTCCTGATTGTTTCAGTTATTATATAATTAATATGAAATTAATTATTCAGAAATAACTGTTAAACCCTAGTGAAAACTTCGAATTATCTACCGATTTGGTCAAGAATTTATTTAATAATACAAATATAGTATTTGTTTTCTTATGTGTTGTCTGCATTCAGACTAATTTTGCAGAAATCATACATGATATTAATTCTGTTGTATTTATATTGTAATACCCATTGTAACTTTGTGGAATAAAAGTATTTATTTTATTTATAGTAATTAAACAATAGTAAAGTTTCGGAGCAACTACTTAAAAATATTTTGTATACTGCCACTTTGTTTTTATAGCAATGTTATCATTGGAACGATTTTATAATATGAAACTTAGTTTCTATCATAATAGCGTTACTGAGGTATTGATACAAAAAGTATGTTTCATTCCTTTTGTAGAACAAGCACTCACACATTGTTACAGTAACTTATCATTTTCTTAAAAAGAAAAATTAGGTAAGCATTGTTGCACAGAACACCTCTTATATACTGTTACAGCTTAAACATTTATTACAATGTGAAATTTTGTCCTGAAATCTCAAGTGGCTTGTCACACAGGTACTGACTGTGTGGATGTTTGTAGCCCGCAGATAAGTTGGTGCAGTGATTGATTCTTTCCTTCCACCTCCGGACTCTGGAGCTCTCTTCCTGCTTCTGCCCTCCCTAACTCTTATGACCTTTCTTCTCTCAAAAAGATTTATTGTCATCTCATGGTCTATTCCTACCAGATTTCTAGGTCTTCATTACATTGACTCTTCTTCCAGCCTTTCCTATTTCTGCCTTGTCCTTAAACTGCTGCTTTTTCTTAAATGTTTCCTTGGTACCTGGGCCCGACGTGAGCAGTTTTCTTTGCTTCTCCTGGTGTCACATTCTTGAAAAATCGTATTAAGTATAATTCTAGATTATTTCCTTTGATATCAGATTGCTGTGGAGCAGAGCAAAGTTGGTAATTCTAGAATACGTAGAGAACAGCGAGCCTTGTCAAATTCTGCTATCATGAATCAGCTAGCACCACTCTTGGTAAGTTGCTGTGAAGAATTTTTAATTTCCCAGTTTTTTTAAAGAATAATGCTGATCTACTCTGGAAATAACTGCTATATGCCAATTGTTGTGTCAGGAGCCCAAGGTAGCATACTGGTAGAGTGTATATGTTGGGAAGCGACTCATATGGGTTCAATCTCACTGCAGTACGTTAGGCACCCAGCCATAATTCCCCAGCTCCAATCTGTGTCCACCCCCGTTTGAAAAGGAATTAATAGACACATGAAATGGTGTTACTTCACTAGTCACTGCCTTTAACAAAAACTTCTTATTAATAATATTATTATTGTTTTACAGACAGGGGAAAGTGAAGAGCGTACGGTGAGTCTGCGTCACGCTCTAGTGGCCCATTCTGGCAACATTCTCTTGGCTGCTGATTATTCCCAGCTGGAACTGAGGCTCATGGCTCATTTAGCCTCAGATGAAAAACTGCTACATTTATTAAACGGCGGCGAAGATGTGTTTAAAATGATCGCTTCACAGATTCACTTGACCGAAGTTACGGAAGTGTCGACTGAACAGCGACAGCAGGCCAAGCAGGTGTATTTTAGGATTGTCTATTATATTTTAAAATCCACACCTCTGTTATCCCAACGGTATTTGGATAACAGATTTCCAAACTTTTAGTGTCATCCTAAGCAGTCTGTTGCAATGATGTATTGTATACATAACACCCTAATTGCCAGTGATATCCTATGACGCATTATATGCAATTTTGAAATTTCTGTGTTGTTGTCGAGGAGTAAATCAATAGTAAATTTAGTAGGTTGTCTCGCTATTCATCTGATATATTTTTAAATATATAGTTTATATATGTACTGTGCTTTCAGAAATGATAGATTTTCTGATTTAATATTGTATAGAGCAGGTGGAAGAGTTTCACTTGATTTATTGCAATCCATGTGTCTATAGTTTCTGCAAAAATAATTAATGATAGTTTTAGTGTATAGGAATTTGAAATATCGTTTTCCCTATATACTGAATAATACCAGATAATATTGGAAAGCTGTGATTGTTTCCAGGTATGTTACGGTATAATATATGGAATAGGAGCCAAGTCTCTCGGTGAACAGCTAGATGTTGATGAAACGGAGGCTCTGAAGTTTATGGAATCTTTCAAAAGACGTTTCCCAGGTGTCCAACAGTTCATACAGAGTACGGTAGAAGAGTGCCGAGAAAGGGGTTACGTTGTCACTCTCATGGGTCGTCGTAGATACCTTCCAAATATTAATAGCAGTAACGTCTTTGCTCGTAGTGAGTATCGAAGATGGAACTTTTGGTCATGTTTTCTAAGCATTGTTTAATGTTGTTGCTTGCTATTTTATATGTTATTATTAATCCCCACTTAAATGGGGCTGAATGCAGACAGGTTGGAGCTGGGGAATTAAGGCTGTATGCCCTTCTTAACAGACCATGGTGGGCTCCTACATGGGTTTGTCACTTCCCGAGTTGAGCACTCAAACATTGCTACGCAGTAACGAGCCAGCACCAATCTCTTTGCTTGAAATCATTAATTAAAATTGATGGACCCCAACATGATTATCTATAATATTTTACTAGTTGGCTGTCTATTAAATTTCACGTACTGAAACAAAACTAGAGTGCACTAGTCGGAAAGCAACTGACATGGGTTTCAGCCTTCTGTAGGGCGATAGAAAGAGCATCTAGCCTTAATTGCCTAGTTCCAACATGTTTTCTTTACCCCCATTTAAATGGGGACTAATTGTTTCACATAAAACATTGCTACCTAATCGCATAATTTGTCAAACTAACAGCACTGCAGTTTCTGCTTCTTGCTAATGTGGCGAATTCTTTAAGTAAGTCATTGTAGATGGCAGACGAGTCATTAATAATGACCAAATGAGAATAAACTGCAAGTTATGATTATTTTCCTCTTCTGCTTTTGAGAGTAATTATTCTGTTTGAATATGACGAAATAGCTTTAAGCAATAGTAGCTGATATTATTAGTAAGACTGTGGTACTACTTTTGGAATGTAAGGAACTGCAGTAGTGCAGTGTTTAAGAGCGCTTGATTCTGGAAATGACAAACCCATGTTTGAGCCTCCCATAGGATGTTAGAAAGAGCATCCAGTCATAAATTTTCAGTTCTAATCTATCTGTTTCCACCCCCATTTGAATAGGGATAAATAATGACATTCAACGGTAAACAATTGTAGTATTGTTTTGTTATTAATTAATATTTTCTTTTTATAAAGTGGGCAGCCCAGCCACTTTATAAGTATAAAAAAGATAATTAAATCTGGATTACCTGATAATTTTTCCAGACCAGAGTGAACGACAGGCTGTAAACACATCCATTCAAGGCTCTGCTGCCGACCTGGTCAAATTAGCAACGGTTCACATAAATGATGCTCTTCGTGCTGCGTTTCCCACTGCCCCTGCTTTTATCACTCAGTCAGGAAAATATACCAGAGAACTGTGTGGAGCTTTCCTGGTCTTGCAACTCCACGACGAGTTAATATATGAGGTGAGTACAGTTGTGCATTAATTTGTCTTTGTAATAATATAGTTTAATTGGTTTGTGTAATGAGGGGAACAGTTTTAAATGACCGGGATTTGACATATAGGTAGTTGGTAGTCAGGAAATGGCAAAACTACTGGGGGAATCGAATTGACTTTGGAAGTAGATCCATATCTATTCTGACTAAGCTATTGCAACAATCAAGGACTCATGAAACTCTTCTAAATATTATAAGAAAAGTAACCTCTTCTGTAACCAGTGAGAGTAAGTAATGTTATGTTTAAAGGACGTTTAAGTTCGCTGATCATTAGTTCAATCTTTGCTTGACGGATGACCTTACCCTCTTATGACATTCACAAATGCAGTCGACTTTTAGAAGGGTCTTACTTTGTTTCTGTACCAATATCTCTGAAGAAGTTTTAATTTCCAAATATTTTTTCCATGTATTGTACCTCCTACTGTTGATATTCGAACATGGGACCTGCAGAAGAGGAATTCATAACTTAGTACTCTGAGCAACAGAGGTTCATATTTAGGCTCAGCGCACTAAGCCATGGACTCCCGTTTTACTCAGCCCTTGTTTAAATCCCTACAGTATGATGTGATTATTTGGAAAAAATATTTGGAAATATTCAAATGCATAATTGTGTTGTATTGTTCTACCAAACTTTTGATTATGATTTTATCATTGTAGGTGGTGAGTGATGATGTAATTCAAGTTGCCCAGTTGGTCCAGAGGCACATGGAGGGCGTGCATCAACTCTCCGTCACGCTCCCAGTTAAGATCAAGGTTGGACGGTCTTGGGGCTCAATGCAGACTCTTAATCTGTGATATCATTATGGTAACTCTATATAAATATATACTAAGTACTATTTAAAGGCCGACATTTTTTATGTAAATGAAAAATTATCTTTTATATCCTTGTATAGGATTCTAATAATTTTAGTACATAAAGGAAATATGATAGGTCTGAGTAAATAAGTTACAGATGTAATTATTTTTAAAGACTACTCACCAATGTATAGACTCAACAAAGTTTTAAGTTTAATTGTTATTCAGACTAATTGTAATTGTTGTATGCAGAGCTGTGATATTTATAATAATAAGGGTTTAATGACTAGAACATTAAGAGAAGATAGATGCAAATTCAATCTTTTAATATATGCTGGACTTTAGACTTGGTTTTTTGTGTTTTGTATGTAAGGTTATTATGGCTGGCAATTACTTAAATGTATATTTTTATAATAGATACATGGAAATAACTGTCTTTTGTTCTTGAAAGATTTTATTGTATATTAAAAATAAGTCTGATTTTGTGTGAATATATATATATATATTATATATATATATATATATTTATATATATATATATATATATATATATATATATATATATATATATATATATATATATATATATATATATATATATATATATATATATATATATATATATATATATATATATATATATAATATATATATATATATATTATATATATATATATATATATATATATATATATATATATATATATATATATATATATATATATATATATATATATATATATATATATATATATATATATATATATATATATATATATATATATATATATATATATATATATATATATATAATATATATATATATAATATATATATATATATATATATATATATATATATATATATATATATATATATATATATATATATATATATATATATATATATATATATATATATATATATATATATATATATATATATATATATATATATATATATACATACACAGTGTTCCCCCCCTGTATTGCTTTTCTTGGTTCTCGTTCTCACTGTATCGCAGTTTTTTATTTGCTAAATTATTATTTTATTTTATAGGTATATGCAAAAATATTAAAATATTGAAAAAATAAAAATTTTCAGTATTTTCATTTTTTTATTGAAAAAAAAATATTTCATTATTTAATTGATAAAAAAAATTTATTTCCCAGCCTACGAATAATGAAACAGTAAAAAATAGTAAAAAACATAAATTTAGATATACGTACGTACAGTATAACTCACAGTATTGCATCATGCAAAATAGTGTCCGATAGCATACAATGTATTGGGGTCACAGCTACGTGAGCTAGCATATATATTTATATTTCCAGTAGTTTCATGATTTTATTGATAAAAAAAAAGTATTTCTTAGCCTAAGATTAATAAAACAGTAAAAGATAGTAAAAAACATAAATACTAACAGTATTGCAACATGTAAAATACGATTACGCTATCAGCGTTTCTGACAAAGGCTCGTTCAGTCTAACTCACGTGTGCGCCGTTCACGTTGTGCTTATTAAACGTTTTGCTTGTGTCCGATAGCGTACAATGTATTGGGGTCGCAGCTACGTGAGCTAGCATATATATTTATATTTCCAGTAGTTTCATGATTTTATTGATAAAAAAACGTATTTCTTAGCCTAAGAATAATAAAACAGTAAAAAATAGTAAAAAAACATAAATACTAACAGTATTGCAACATGTAAAATACGATGCTGCTATTAGCGTTTCTGACAAAGGCTCGTTCAGTCTAACTCACGTGTGCGCCGTTCACGTTGTGCTTATTGAACGTTTTCCTTGTGTCCGATAGCGTACAATGTATTGGGGTCGCAGCTACGTGAGCTAGCATATATATTTATATTTCCAGTAGTTTCATGATTTTATTGATAAAAAAAAATGTATTTCTTAGCCTAAGAATAATAAAACAGTAAAAAATAGTAAAAAACATAAATACTAACAGTATTGCAACATGTAAAATACGATACCGCTATCAGTGTTTCGGACAAAGGCTTCCACCATCTTCCATTGTCTCGCCTGACTCGTGTGCGCCGTTCACGTTGTGCTTATTAATACGATTTGCTTTTGATTGTTTTACTCGCATATTTTAACCTTTGCAATGCCTCCCAAGCATCCTTCATATTCTAAGGCTTCTTGTAGTGAGCCTAAGTGGCAAAGGAAAATGTTAACCATAACAGATAAGGTAAGTTTACCTATCATGTACATATAAATTTACGTTGCATGCTGTTATTTATAAAGTAAAGGGTGGTTTTTTAACAGTGCAGGGATGGTTTATACAGTAAACGTAAAAATAATTGTAAAATACCTATGTACATGAGTATGTCATATAAATTTACGCTTGCATGCTGTTATTTATGAAGTAAAGGGTGGTATGTTAACAGTACAGGGAGGGTTTATACAGTGTAAACGTAAAAATATATTAAAATATCTATGTACATATAGGCTGATCCTACTCCGTGGTTTTCCTGGTTCGCGCCGGGTCTAGGAACCGAACTACCACGATAAGGGGGGAACACTGTGTATATATATATATATATATATATATATATATATATATATATATATATAGAGAGAGAGAGAGAGAGAGAGAGAGAGAGAGAGAGAGATATATATATATAGAGAGAGAGAGAGAGAGAGAGAGAGAGAGAGAGAGAGAGAGAGAGAGAGAGAGAGAGAGAGAGAGAGAGAGAGAGAGAGATATATATATATATATATATATATATATATATATATATATATATATATATATATATATATATATATATATATATATATATATATATATATATATATATATATATATATATATATATATATATATATATATATATATATATATATATATATATATATATATATATATATATATCCTTAATTTAGGATTTGTAACTTTAGCAACAGACAACATTATGTCTGCATTTGCTGTCCTCTTCTCAATCTGGTTGTATATTCCCTGTAATTCATCTTAAAAAGCAGTATTGCAGGTTATTTAGGAAGTGGGATTTTTTTAAAAGTGAAATATGGCTGCGTGCATGCATGTGAATGTTTGTAACACACACACACACACATGCAAGTTAAGGTGTGTGTTACCAGGAAATTATTCCACTGAAAAAGTTTAACTAAGTATCTAAAGTAGTACTCACAAGAAGATAGAGCATTTCTGTGTGAGGTTAAATGAAAAGTTTTTTGTATTCTGTGAGCCTCAACCTCAAAGATGAGATTCTCTCTATGTCTAATACCCCATCCAATGGTAGGGGGAGGGGTGGTAAAGGATCCCTGGGGGTTGTGGAAGGGGGAGTAGCTTTTAGGATCCTGAAGCAGAAAGTCAGGAAACCTTGAGATGCTTGTAACAAATATGGATGATAGAATTCAGAATATGAATTGAGAAATGAAAGAACGTTTTGAAAGTCAGTTACAAGAGAATGAAACACTTAGAGAGAAAATAAGAAATTGAGAGGAGTATAACAAGGCACAAGGGATAGAGAGAAAAGAACTAGAAAAACAAATAAAAAAGCTGGAAAGGGAAAAGAATGAAGTAGAAATCAGATTTTCTAAATAAGAAGATTACAATAAAAAGTCGAGTGACAGCCTGAATGAATTAAATGTTAGTTCTCTGTACTCTTCTGAGAGATGAGATTACAGCTTGGAATGCTCAGATAAACGAAAACATCGAACAGTTCAGAAAAGATCTTTAGAGCTGAAAACGGAACAAGAGTTCATTACATGATCATTTGCAGATGCAGTAAACCAAAATGTGGCAGTAAAAGAGGCAGTGAGGGAGGTGGCATTAGAAAATGTAAATACATTTGACTACAAAGAAACGGTAATAGAATAAAATGAAAGATGTTATTGTAAAGGCAAATCCACTGATCAAACAGGCACTTGATAAAGAGAAGGCAGTGATAATCTCAAGCATAAGTGAATCCCAGGAGTCAACATGACCTGGGAGACTTGAACTTTATAAAGCTAGGGTTTTAGACCTGATAAGGAAGCTTGGAGTAGTATGTGGTTTAGAATATATTGTAAGCATTCACCAAATTGGTAAATATTCTAGGGAAGGAAAGGGAAAAATAATGAAAGTGACCATTGAGAGAGGGGGCACATGTAGAGAAGTATTGATGAAGTCAAAAAACCTAAAAGACCTTCAAGAATTCAGCAGTGTTCATTAGACCATATAGAACACAGGAAGAGATGGAAAAGCTCAAAAGCTTTTTGTAGAAAGCTAGAAGGTGTAATGAGGGAAGAAATGAAGAAGACAAGAAAAATTTTTGAATCAGAGTTCGTCCAACCAAAGGAAAGATAAAGAAGATAATTCTAGGACATCAGAGGATGGAGCCTAATTAAGATTGCTGTACACAATTGCTGATGGGGTAGCTGGTAAGGCAGTAGAATTAAAGGATAAGATTCACAGCAGTAAGGTATACATAGCAGTTACAGAGACTAAGTTAAGTGAGGACATAAACAGTGTCACAGTTTTTCCTAAGTGCTTCAAAATTAAGGGTTGAAACATCTGAGAGGTCTGTTGGAGGGATAGCTTTTGCTCATAAGTGAAAGGTTCACGTTGAAGAAATAAACTTTGCTTTAGGAAGTGAGTTCAAGGAATTTCCTGTTGCTCACATAAATACTGGGTCAGATAGATTATTGTTTTATATAACCCGCCAAGGAATCAACATAGGCTAGAGGCTTATGAGGAAAGTGTAGGATTTTGATTATGGAAGAGTTTAATCACAGAGAGAGATAGGATAAATCATGATCCACACAATGGGAAAGATTAATTTGGGGCAGTATTCCTGAGGACCAGGAGTGAGGATGAGCAAACACTTCTTGATCTAGTATTCACAGAAAATGAGTTGGATATTGAAAAATTTGAGTATGAACCACCAATTGGAAAATATGACCACTGTATGTTGATGGAGTATATCATCTAAGATGTTATGCCTGAAAGCAGAGGCACTGAGAAGAACACAAAGAGGAACCATCCGAAAGGAGATTACATTAAACTTAATGAGTTTTTGCAGTTATTGACTGGAGGACGTTATTTAACTACAAATCTGTACAAGTAATGAATGAAATCTTTTGTGAGGAATATGGAAAGATAGGAGTTATTCATGCCAGAGAGAAATACTTCAATAATGAGTGTAATAGAGCTAACGGTTCTTTTTCTATGCTTACAGCTACACTGGATATTCTTGGATATTCATCACACATCTTTTATTATCCCTTCACATCTGACAAGTCATTACACTCCATCTCTCTTTCTCTTTACTTTATGTATTCTTCGTGCCCAGGTCCGATGAGGGTTGTTTTATTTTATAATTTTTTTTGGCCCGTCCTGGTGTCAATCATAAAAAAAAAAAAGGAGTGGGGAGAGAAATGCCAGAAAAAGTATAGGAGGAGAAAAAACGTAATTGCCTGGCAGACTTCCAAAAGTGCAAAAAATGATTACCTATGTAAAAGACGAGAGGCAGAGAGAGATTATGAAAGGGATATTACCAGGAAGGCTACAGAAAACCCTAATCTTTTCCACTATCAGAAGAACTCTGAAGGTCAAAGAACAGGTTTTTTAAGTTAAAGAGAATGGATGGAAGCCTCGTTGAAATGGGTGAAGAGATCTGCGAGGAATTGAACAAGGAGTTTCAGTCAGTATTTACAAGAGAATATACCTCACCCCATCAGATTGCAGAAATAGGAAATCATGGGCCAAAATTAGAGAACATCATCTTTTCAGCAACAATTGTATGCAAAGCGTTGATGGAGTTAGATACTCATAAAGATACAGGTCCTGATGTTGTATCTCCTTACATACTTAAGAAATGCGCTAAGCCAATATTGGTGGTGCTATGCATCATGCTTCCTTGACCAGCATAGTTTGCAAAGTTTTGGAGCAACTACTTATAAAACACATCTCTCTTCGCTTGGAATCCTTCAACTTTTTGTCAGTGAGACAACATGGCTTCAGTGCAGGTAGATCAACAGTAACAAATTTATTAGAATTTAACAATGAAGTGAGCCGGATCTTACAGGAAAGAGAGGACTGGGCGAATTGCATATTCCTAGATTTTCAGGAGGCATATGATACAGTCCCACATGGGAGACTTATTAAAAGCTGAAAGTACTGGCGAGAATAGGTGGAAATGTCCAGAAATGGATAAAAACTTACTTAGAAGGAAAGGAACAGAGGGCTGGAATAAGACACTCTGTCTGAATGGAGAAGGGTTAGTAGTGGGGTTCCACAGGGTTCAGTTTTAGGGTCACTTTTGTTCCCTGAGTACTTAAATAACCTACCAGATTGTGTAAATTCATTCTTGAATACGTTTACAGATGATGCAAAGATTGTGAATAAATAAAGTGATGAGACCAATGGTAGAGAACTTAAGGAAGACCTAAATAGTCTGCATGAGTGGTCTGAAAAGTGGTTAATGAAATTCAGTACTTCAAAATGTATGGTAATTTGAATGGGTACAAGTGCAAGAAGGCCCAAGCCTAGATACTCAGTATCAGGTGCAGTACTCCAAGAGACGGAGAATGAGAGAGATCTAGGAGTAAATATATTGGCAGATTTCTCTCCGGAAATGCATGTAAATGGCATAGTAAGGACAGCATATGCATTCTTATCAAACGTAAAGGTAGACTTCAGAGACATGGACACAGAAATGTTCAGAAATATATATGAAACTTATGTGAGACCAAAACTTGAATATGCAGCCCCTTTTTTAAATTTGCACTTGAAAAAAAAAACATATAAATAAGCTGGGAAAAGTTCAAAAACATGCAACGAGACTGGTGATATGAATATGCAATCTCAGTTATGAGAGGCCAAGGGAACTGGACTTACTATCATTCGAAGCTAGAAAAATGAGGGAATATGGTGACGGTTTTTAAATTCATTCATGATTTTGACAGAGTGGATAGGGATTGATATTTTGATATGGCTGGCTCTGGAATTAGAGGTCATAGTTTGCAGCTTGGTAAGAAAACTTCTTTGCAGGATGTAAGGAAATACTTTTTCAGTGTAAGAGTAGTTGATAATTGGAATTGGCTAAGCGATGAGGTAGTTAATGCTATCTCAATCCATAGTTTTAAGGACAGGTATGATAAGTATCACTAAGTATAAAATGGAACCGATGAGGAGACGGGAAGATACGAGCTTTGGGCTCTTTCCCGTAAACACAATTAGGTAATCACACACACACACACACACACACACACACACACACAGGGAATTTAAATTTATGAATCTGGCCACGCTGATACTGCGAAAAAATAAACTCATAAAATGATTGTATTTTGGGGTAGGGGAATTTTTATCTCGAGAGAGAGAGAGGAGAGAGAGAGAGAATATGATGGGACTGTCTGGGACATAGAAGCATAAGACAGAGCCTTAACAACGGGTTTTCTCATAAACATGTTTTATCAGGTGACTTCGCAAGATAAAACTTGCTAAGAAGTTTACACAGCTGTTGCGCTCTCTCTCTCTCTCTCTCTCTCTCTCTCTCTCTCTCTCTCTCTCTCCTCTCTCTCTCTCTCTCTCTCTCTCTCTCGAGTATGCACCGTTTTATGTCACAGTTCGAATGGGGATGAAAATAGACATGTTGAGGCTTTGGATTACGGCTGGATGCTCTTCTTAACGCCCGCGGTGGAATCGAAACGGTGTTAGAATTAGCTCTCTCTCTCTCTCTCTCTCTCTCTCTCTCTCTCTCTCTCTCTCTCTCTCTCTCTCTCTCTCTCTCTCGTAAGTTCTGTGAAACTTGGGCCGACTTTTCCTGAAGTCTTGTAGTGAAAAGACACTATATGGAGGGCATCAACAGTGAAATCAATACTGAAATTTTTCATTTAGGATCTCGTAAAAATTTATATTATTATTATTAGTGTTATTATTATTATTATTATTATTATTATTGTTATTTTACACAGGATGTTGCATCATTATGAATTTCATTATTATTATTATTAGTATTATACAATTTAAACATTATATATTCCCCTGCATTCTCAAACATAATTCTTCGACCCGAACCGAACCGACATACTCTCTTCGACAGACAAATCGACACTGTCGATCGACATCGACAGCCGCGACACGAGTCCCCGAGGATCGTGACTCCGTCCAATGGGTCTCGCGGTCTCAGTCCGTCAGTATGCAACTGACTTTGGTCGAGTGAGGATGTGTTGCGAATTCTCTCATGATTTGGTCAATGGAAGTAAAACTATTGCGTAATCAGTAACAAAACTATCGATTCATTAATAATAAATTGTAAGAAATATATTGAAGTTATTATTGTAATTTTGTTTTGTAAAAAAGTAAATATTTATATGTAAAAAAAATATATTAGTAACTTACGAGAGAACTAGTTATATTAATAGTTTTTTTTTATCAGTTGAAATTGACTTTATAGTTTCTTATTAGAAACATCGATGTGTTGAGTGGATTAAAGATAAGAAAAAAGATAGTGGAATATTTTACTGATAAGAAGATAACAAAAATATTATTTAATTTTAAGAGAACGCAGAAAAAAGCGAAAATTGTAAAAAAAAAAAAAACTAAGAAAAATGTGATAAAATGTGTGTAAATTGAAAAAAAAAAATCCATAACCATGTCAATATCATCGTTTTAATATCTAAATATAGTAGAAAAAAATAATAAAATATATATCTTAAAATGGACAGATTTAGTGCAGAACTCAAATAAAAGGGTTTCCGATTAAGGATTTTGGAAATAATTATTGAATTGTTTTGAGAATATTTAAATTGATAATATATTGTTTCGTAAATGTGAGACTACAAATTAGTAATGTGATACATGGAAGTGAGAGTTGTAAGTATATTATTATTATTATTATTATTATTATTATTATTATTATTATTATTATTATTATTATTGTTATTATTAATTATTATAATTCTTAGTATTATTATAATTATTATTATTATTGCTGTTTATTATATAAATATGAATAAAAATAGTTTTTCTCTTCATGTGAAACTTGAATTTAGTTATGTGAAAAATAAAAGTGAAAGTTATATATTATTATTATTATTATTTTAATAGTAGTAGTAGAAGTAGTAGTAGTAGTAGTAGTAGTAGTAGTAGTAGTAGTAACGTAGAGGTTTTCTATCTAAATGTTTAATTCCTTCATCGTCTAAGTAGAGTGGTGGATGAGTCCAACATGGGTCTTGGGAGAATGGAAAAGATATTTATATCGAAGTCTTTTTACAAACAGCTGATAGCCCCCAAAAGCCTCTCTGGATATAGGTATTTACCTCTATAAGACATCATCTGACAATCTAGGCCTAAGGCCCAAGGCAGCCGTGACTGGTGACTGTCTGCATAAAATTCCTACTTGAACTCTCTGTCTCTGACATTTCATACCTCGTCCCAGCCTCCAGATACATTGGAGGAGGCAGTCCCTCGGTGGACATTAGACCAATCATTGTGGTACTCAGCCAAAAGACCTTAAATCTGATATGTTGGCTTCGTTCTATGGGGATTGTTCAGGTTATCTGGTACTTACGTTGTCAGCCTCGTTGATATCTTTCCCAGGATTTGACCCTTATCAGCTTTTTTTTTTTTTTTTTTTATTTATTCAGATAACTGTACATGGGGACATGTGCACATGGGCACTCCCAGTCATATTGCAGTTGATAACATTACAATCTATGTGGTTATGTATAAATAACATACTAATAGAATTTGCAATTAATTTAAAATATCATAGCAAGTAATTAATAATAAAATATAGTGTAATAATTGAAGAGTACTTGAAGAGTAATCATTGTGACAATATTTTCAATAGCCCTTGTTGAATGCATATCTTTCCAGGATTTGACCAATGCCTACTTCCTTGATATTTGACCCAGGATTTGACCTTGGGGTCACGGCTTCTCAAAGACTTACATCGTCGGTCTTTATATATAGGTCTTGCTTCCTTTTATGAGGTTGGCAATTAAATATACAAATCCCCACAGCCTATATTGGCCTTGGTTCTACTTTTATGAAGCTTACAAATAAATATACCACAGTAGTAGTAGTAGCAGCAGTAGTAGTAGCAGTGACTATAGGTTAGTAAATACATAACAACCGAGTTAAAGACTAGAGATAAATCTAAACTCCAGAAGAGAGGAGGAGGAGGAGAAGAAGGAATGGAGGGGGCTAGGAGGAGGAGGACTGGAGGGAGGGAGAGGAAGAAGGGGTGGGTAGGAAGACTATGAAGAAGGGGAGGAGGACAGACTCCCACTTAGGAACGTGTGGGTACCCGCAGTTTCATAATGGTTGATTTGAGAACAGTTCCAATTCGGGTCTTGCAATCCAACTATTGGGGGGGGGGACATGCCTGATCAACTCGGTGACGGTCCCAAGCCCAGATCAATGAGAAGCACTGGTGTTAGGAAAGGTATTTGGATGTAAAACTTGAGTCCAAACCAACAGTAGCCTTAGAGAGGCTAGCAACAAACATCGACCCCGTATGAATATGGGGAAAGTTTCAGATATGAGGTTAAGTTAGGTCAGAATTTAAGGCACTGAGGGAGTATGCCAGCTCCAGTCCGTGCCTGTCCCAAAACCCGATCAATAGAAAGAGTTGCTGTCAGGAGAGAAATTTGCTCGTAATGCTTCAAATCTATTAAAGGTTTCAGAAAAACAGCAACCCCATATGATCAAATGAAAACTGCCAAAACAAAAAAAAAACTAGTGTAAGCTGGGTCCTGTAATTCAGTCACTGGGGATGCAAGCCAGCTCAGCTTAGTTCCGGTTCTAAAGCAGGATTAATGGAAAATCATTATCAGACAGGGGGATTGCAAGTAAAAATTTCATATAAAATTAAGACTAGTCTTCATTAGGCTAGTGAAAAATAGTAACCAAAAAGGTTCAAAATTCAAAGAGAGATTTCTAATGTTCTCACCGAGTCTGTTTTTATACAAAATTCTACATGTATTCATACAAAATAAAAACAAAATATCTTTTGCGTCTCATATAAAATTCTACACGTCTCAAAATAAAATATACTGTTTACTTTTTTACAAAATTTTACAGCTATACTGTGCTTTCAAAATTCAGAAAATTTTCAATATATCCTCAAATCATTTCCTTTCATACAAAATTAAAAAAAATCAAAATTCAAAAAGGCAAGTTTTTTTAAACACCACAGATTGTTTGACTTTAAAACAACAACCTACAAATATACTTTAAAAATTCACAGAGGTCTTTCAAAATGTTCAAAAATTTGCTTTTGGGGTTTATGTTCATAAAAAAAACAAAAATCTCCAAATAAGCATAAGGCACCAAAAGAAAAAAATCCAAAATCGATCGTTTGCTTTCAAATAAATTTTCATGCAAACATATTTTGAACATTCTAAAAGAAAAAAAAAATTCCGTAAGTGCTTAACTATAATTTAAGAATTAATAAGAAATATATTACTTCCCAATACAGAATTAAAAATATTTCTTTTATTCACCTATACTTTCAAAATCGAAATTGACAATTTATTTTTTTCTCATCCTATGCTTTCAGAATCGAAATGGGATTTTTCTTTTCTTCATTTATACATACATATACATGAGCCATTTTTCCCCTTATAAGGGGAGTGGCTGACGTCAAAGCACGACATACTCTGACTCTCTGAAAACAGAAAATACAGAGGAGAGAATTCCCTGTCCTCTCGGTCCGCCCCATTTAGTCGAATCTTTACGACACGCAGGGGAACACGGAGGAAGTATGCTAATCCTCCTCCCTTAGGGTGAATCTTCTTCACTTTGGAAAAACAAATAGAAAAGTTTATCATCAAATATTTTCAAATAGAAATAAAAATTTTGCTTTCATTCTCTATATTTTTAAAATATAATTAGAAGATATAGTTTTTTCTTAATCCATCAAAGAATAGCCTCACCGTATTCCCTGCGTGTCGTAAAAGGCGACTAAAAGTGGACGGGGCGGGGGGACTGGGAATCCCCCCCCTTGTATCAACCTCCTGCGAGGCGTCAACGAAGAGGGGGAGTAGAGGGGAGAATAACTTCTCCCCAAACTTTCCTTTCTTGACGTCGGCTACCCCCTAAGTTAAGGGGGAAACAGCCACGGTATATGTATGTATGTATATTTTCAAAATAAAAAAAAAAATATGTCTCCTTTACATATACTTTCAAAATAAAAAAAAAATGAGTTTTTGTTTTCATATAAAAGTGT
This sequence comes from Halocaridina rubra, assembly GCA_037179515.1. NCBI lineage: Eukaryota > Metazoa > Arthropoda > Malacostraca > Decapoda > Atyidae > Halocaridina > Halocaridina rubra. The sequence goes on from JAXCGZ010013625.1 coordinate 65,058, forward strand.
TCAAATATATTTCTAATTCTTAACACACACACACACACACACGCAAAAGTTTCCAATAACCATGTTTACATACAAAACTCTACATATACATATTCAGAGTAAAACAATGTATGTGCGTGCAAAGTTTGAATGAATATATGTATTTATGGGTGTATATCTGAAGGTATGTATATATTTATGAATGTATGCACTTTTGTATGTATGTACATATGCATTTATGCGTGTATGTATGAGTGAATGCATGCAATTATATATGTATGTATGAGTGAATGTATGCAATTATATATGTATTCATGCATGCATGCATGTGATTACCTAATTGTGATTACCTAATTGTGTTTACGGGAAAGAGCCCAAAGCTCGTATCTTCCCGTCTCCTGATCGGTTCCATTTTAGACTTAGTGATACTTATCATACCTGTCCTTAAAACTATGGATTGAGATAGCATTAACTACCTCCTCGCTTAGCGAATTCCAATTATCAACTACTCTTACACTGAAAAAGTATTTCCTTACATCCTGCAAAGAAGTTTTCTTACAAAGCTTCAAACTATGACCTCTAGTTCTAGAGCCAGCCATATCGAAATATCGATCCCTATCCACTCTATCATAACCATGAAGGAATTTAAAGACTGTCACCATATCCCCCCTCACTCTTCTAGCTTCGAGTGATGGTAAGTCTAATTCCCTCAGCCTCTCATCATAACTGAGATTGCGTATTTCTGGCACCAGTTTCGTGGCATGTCTTTGAACTTTTTCAAGCTTAGCTATGTGCTTTTTCAAGTGCGGATTCCAAAAGGGGGCTGCATATTCGAGTTTTGGCCTCACATAGGTTACATAAATATTTCTGAACATTTCCTTGTCCATGTGCCTGAAGGCTACCCTTACATTTGATAAGAATGCATATGCTGCCCTTACTATGCCATTTATATGTATTTCTGGAGACAAATCTGCCAGTATGTTTACTCCTAGATCTCTCTCATTTTCTGTCTCTTGAAGTTGTACTCCAGCCACCGAGTAGTCAAGCTTGGGCCTTCTTGCACTTGTACCCATTCTCATTACCTTACATTTTGAAGTATTGAATTTCATTAGCCACTTTTCTGACCACTCATGCAGATTATTTAGATCCTCCTGAAGTTCTCTACCATTGTTCTCGTTTTTTACTTTCTTCACAATCTTTGCATCATCTGCAAACATATTCATGAATGAATTTACAGATCTGGTAGGTCATTTACATATACAAGGAACAAAAGTGGCCCTAAAACTGAACCCTGTGGAACTCCACTACTAACTCTTCTCCATTCAGACACTGAGTGTCTTACTCTAACCCTCTGTTCCCTTCCTTCTAAGTAAGTTTTTATCCATTCCAAAACATTTCCACCTATTCTAGCCATTGAGTGCAGCTTCCTAATAAGTCTCCCATGTGGAACAGTGTCAAACGCTTTCTGGAAGTCTAGGAATATGCAATCTGCCCAGCCCTCTCTTTCCTGTAAGATTTGGCTTACCTCATCATAAAATTCTAATAAGTTTGTTACTGTTGATCTACCTTCTCTGAAGCCATGTTGCCTCACTGACAAAAAGTTGAAGGATTCCAAGTGAAGAGAGATATGTTTCCTTAGTAGTTTCTCCATAACTTTGCAAACTATGCTGGTCAAGGAAACTGGTCTATAGTTCAGAGCCATATCCCTCCTTCCCTTTTTGAAGATAGGTATCACATTTGCTTGTTTCCAGCATCTTGGAATCTCCCCCGACTCCAGTGACTCCTTAAATATGATACTTAGTGCCACTGATATTGTGTTTGCGCATTTTTTAAGCACATGAGGGGATATGTCATCAGGACCTGTAGCTTTATGAACATCTAAATCCATCAGCGCTTTGCATACCTCTGTGGCTGTAAGGTTGATGTTCTTTAATACCGGCCCTTGAGCTTCTATCACTGCAATCTGAGGGGGTGGGGTATTTTCTACTGTAAATACTGACTGAAACTCCTTGTTCAATTCTTTGCAGATCTCTTCATCCGTCTCAGTGATGCTTCCATCCGCTCTCTTTAGCCTTAAAACCTGTTCTTTTACCTTCAGTTTTCCTCTGATAAAGCTGTGGAAAAGCTTGGGATTTTCTTTAGCCTTCCTGTTGATGTCCCTCTCATAATCTCTCTCTGCCTCTCTCCTTTTACTTAGATAGTCATTTCTTGCTCTTTTGTAGGTTTGCCAGGCATTTATGTTTTTTCTCCTCCTATACCTTTTCCAGCATTTGTCTCTCCACTCCTTAGCTCTTTTACACCCATTATCGAACCATTTCTCTCTGGCATGAATTACACCTACTTTGGTGACAGGTATGCAGCAATCTACTATCTTCCCATATTTCTCACAAAAGATGTCATACATTTCTTGTACAGATTTGTTGTAAAATAAGGTTCTCCAGTCAATAACTGCAAAAAGCTCATT
>JAXCGZ010013626.1:0-47500 GCA_037179515.1 Halocaridina rubra
TCCCCTCACGAAAATGTTCTCAATTTTTTTCCTTTAATATTTTGGACAGTCTCGTCATACAACAAATATAAGTTTTGTACTCACAATACTCTGCAGGATTTCAGATTTAGGGAAATTATGGTAAAGTTTTCCACTAAGCACTTAGTCACTCAAAAACACAAGTAAAAATTTAAGAGAAGCAGTTGCGTGGCGTATGTATGTATTGTGGATTAGGACAAATGTTGTCAGAACTTAGGAAACAGTTTTGGATCTCTAAAGGTAGAATTATTGTGAAGAAAATATTAAAAACATGTATTTTGTGTAAAAAGGCAGTTGGCAAGACGATCTCTCAACCAGGTCCCCTTCCTTTACCAGAGGAAAGAGTCAGATTTGTTAGACCCTTCAACTCACCTGGAGTAGGATAGGTTGTAAATGATGCCTTTGAATTTTCTGTTTTTGCTCTATACTTTATTATGTTTGTACATGTGATTTATTTAGCTTCCTACCCTTTTTGGGGGGAGAGTGTGGTGATCTGTTTATCACACACAGTTCCATTAGTTATACCTTGTGTGTGTTTTATTGTAATACCATAATTAGTATTGCATCAGCCTACATGTATATATTCGTTTGAAAGACTATATTATAACAATAATTTATTTTGTCATTAATTCATCATTTTCTCATGAATAAATGGGATTTGTTTGTAAAGTTAATCTAAATCTTAGGAAATCCTTAATTATGTAAAATATGATAAAAATATATCCTTTTATTTTAGAATGTGATGCTCGTCTGATTTGTTTACAGAACGGACAAGGTCTCCCTCTGAAGACAGCACTAGGTGATGACCTATTGTTAGAGACTCGTAAAATTCGTGTAAATTTACGAGCCTCCCATTTCGCCCCTTGGACTAGTGCTGTCGAATTTGTCAAGCAGCGACTGTGTTTCAATACTGTATAAAGTTCTTGGATTTTGAACAATCATTATTTCGATATTAAGTGTTGTTTGTTTTGATGTGTCCAGCAGTCGTGCCTGGAGCTATAACTCTTTGTTATTTTTGTAAAATTTACCTTATTGCCGCCTAAGCTAAAGTAAAATTTATCCTTTTCTTTTATGCTGAAATATTGCTCTCCATTATAATAAGTTTTTTCAATATATTTTTACATTTTATTGATGAGTCTTTCATTTAAGCCTGGACTTATGCAGTGTTCAGTTTAATATTATTTAGTGTATTTGTGTCATTAACCAGTGGGAGTTCTCCACTACTATTAAGCAAACATAACTCATGCCCTTCCCCTTTAGTACCGTACAGTTTGTCTGTTATATTTAATTATAGGCCAGTAAGTTTTAGCCCAACTTTATTTGAAGTTGGTTGAGTAAATATTATTGTGTACGGTAGCCTGCAATAACTTAGAGTAGACTATTCATTGACCAGGTGAAAGCAGACATTCTGGGAATAGTCACCACACGTGTATTGCAATAATGGCTCATATCATTCCTTTCTACGACCGATGTTGCTTGTGCGATTCTGCACGACCAGGCCCCAGTAACCACTGACCAGTCAGTTCAATCGACGGTCAGTCAAACCTCTGCCCTACTTTTCTCAATTAGACCTTCAAAAAGTGACTGTCATGAGTGACAAGAAATATAACCAGAGATATCGTTCTGCTTGGGAGAATGATTCCAGATTCAAAGGTATTTAGAATTTTTTTCTTATACATACATACATATATATATATATATATATATATATATATATATATATATATATATATATATATATATATATATATATATATATATATATATATATATATATATATATATATATATATATATATATATATATATATATATATATATATATATATATATATATATATATATATATATATATATATATATATATATATATATATATATATATAAACTTACCTTGTTTACAGAATTATTTTGATTTGTATATTGTGCAGTTTTATGATTAATTGCAAACTTGTTTTTCTTTTAATATGCAGTTATAAATTATTTAACCAAGAAACATACCATTATTGGGGAGGGCTAGGTAGAGGAACATTTTGAATGAGCAAAAGGTCTAAGTTTCTAATTTAAAATGAGTCCCTAATTTATAAGATGAAACCCATTTATTTGTTAAATATGTATGCCATCATATACATTTGCTTAGTTATTTATTTGTGATTAAATTTATGAATATGGTTGAAAACTTTGAAAGAAATAGTACATTCTATATTTAACTATAATTACAGGATGGCTACAACCGTATCCTGGGGATGCTACAAAGGCCAGATGCAAGGCCTGTGGGACAGTTGTACAAGCCCGCATGAAGTCATTGTGACTCATGCTTCAGGGAAGAAACATATGGACACTATAAAATCATCAGGAAGTAAAGTGCAAGTATCCATAAAGGATAGTCCCCAGCCAGTGGTGAACGACCCTTCAAAAGTAGCAGAGTTGAAACTAGCAGTTTATGTGACAGAATATTCATTTAACTTATCAATAGATCATTTGGGTGAACTGATTCGTATGCTAGATCAAAAGTCAATTGTTTTGAAAAAAAGTTGCACCGCACTACATGTTCCCGATTACAGAAATATGTACTTGCACCAAGTTTCACCAAACAACTAATGGAAGAAATTAGAGACCAGCCTTTTAGTATGATTATTGATGAGAGTACAAATGAAGCAAAAATTTTATGTTTAGCTTTAAGCACTCGGTTTTTCAGTCCAAAAAAAGGCGCAATAGTTGACACCTTCTACAGACTTATTCCCCTTAAAAATGCTACTGCAGAAAATGTATATAGGACTGTAAAAGTTTGTTTGGAGGAGGACACCTTGGATATTCATAAACTAATTGGAATTGGTACAGATGGAGTTAATTCTATGGTTGGACGCACTCACTCTCTTATAACATTATTGAGACAGGATAATCCAGCGATCACATTAATCAAGTGTGTATGTCATTCGCTTCATTTAGCAGCAAGTAAAGCATGTGATGGGCTTCCCACAATTCTTGACCATATAGTAAAAGAGACACACACATGGTTAGCTAACAGGCCCAAAAAGAATGCGCACTTGCAGTGAGTTGTATGAAGTTTTACAAAACTCTGTACCAGAAAGAGTTCCAGAATTAGCTAGCACACGCTGGCTGTCTCGTTTAGAGGCAGTAACTATAATTCTGGATCAATGAGATGCACTTAAGCTCCATTTCAATATATCTGCTACAAATGAACGCTGCCATGCAACACATCAACTTAGCCAAGCATATAATGATCCTCAGAATAAACTCTACCTTTTGTTTGTTCGTAAGACTCTCTAGGAAGTTGCAGGAGTAAACAAACTTTTTCAAGGACAGAATGTAGACATCACGAAGCTTACAGAGGATCTTCTCAACATGTACCGAAATATTATGCAAATTGTAGTTGAACCAGAATTTCTGTCAAAATGCCCAAAAGAAAATCATCCTAAGCTTGAATATACGAGCTATTTCTTGCCATTGAATGTCATCAACTTTGGATACGCATTCAATACCTATGCTAATGCCTGTCCTTTAAATGACAACCAAATATTGTATGTGAAAGATCGTTGTCAAAAATATGTGTTAGAACTTCTAAATCAAGTACAGATACGATTGCCTGACAATGTTAAAACTGTTAATGCTTAAGAAATTCTACCCTGCGATTGCTACTTCTCAGCACAAAGACTCTATTGTGCCAATTGCCTATAGATATCAATCAACCTTCACAGATTTGGATAGCTTGGAAAATGAATGGAATGTTGTGAACTTAGATCAGTGGCCCAAGTCATGTTTGAAAAAAGTGTTTGTTTCTGGTCTGAAGTGAGAGAGAAAAAGAATTCTACAGGGTAACCAAAATACCCCAATATTTCATGTTTAGCATTGTCTTTATTTACATTACCTTTCTCTAATGCCTCTGTTGAGCGCATATTTTCGCAGATGAATGTCGTGCACAGCAAGCTTAAAAATCGGTTCAATGTAGATCTGTAGAAGCAATTCTTCAAATAAGATATGGATTTTCTCTTCAAGGAAAGTCCTGTGTCAATTTTGAGTCATCTTTGGATATGTTAAGAAATTTCAATGCAAAGGGAAATGCAGAAGGTGATGACCAAGAAGAAATTGTATCCCTAGAACTGGATGCACAGTTATAAGTAGCATATCTGAAACAAAACAAAACGAAAGGATAATTTCAATTTCAGTTATCTTTTCATACCAAATATTTACCCTGAAGTTTAGAAAAAAAAAATGCAGAGTGCTTTAATTTCATAGAGATGATTATTTTATTTCAGTTATTTTTCTAAGAATTTTTTGTAAATATAATGCTTGCATTGCATAAAGTGACTATAATTAAGTTTATAAATTCAATATTACAAATAATTTATTTTGATTTCACATAAATTAAGTTTCTTTATGCGAATCAAGTCAAATAATGTAATGCCACTATAAAACTTCAGATTTTATTATTATGTAGTAAAAAAAAATTATGGATTAATTTGTGGAATATTGAAATTTTTTTGTGGATATTTTGTGGATAAAATGTCACCTGTACGTGGATCGTGAGTGAGAGCAAAGTGGCAACACTGATTTCTTCATCGTACCATTTCATTTAATCAATCACGGTCTTGCAATTGAAACAGATCAATCTTTCATCGGGTAGATATTATGAATGAACACTTGCACAGGCAAAGGAATTAATAATTTTGACAGTCCTTTGTTGTATGCAGAGATGGTGAAAGATGACGCAATCATGGTTTCAGGATTTCACGAATTACCTTTGGAGCCGTTGAAAAGCATAACCTAATAAGGTAAGAGAATCATCTCGAACTTTATAGCAGTTACTGTTATTTCCCCTAGAAGCAATGGTTATATTAAGTTTACTAATTTTTTTATTACTTCTTACCATAAGTGCCTCACATAATCACAGTATTAGTGGGTTAGGTTATGCTAGGGTTGCTTAGTTAGGTAGTACTAGGGTAGGGGAGTATGTGCTTCTAATCAGTGCAAGATTAACCTTGCAGTAAAAAAACTAACATATAGTACAGGTTCCTCGTTTTCAAGGCGTTCACGGACCTATCCTAAATGCTTGCAAGCTATCTGATGAAATTGAAATAACATTATATCGAGACCATTAAATTGCTTCATGTAACTCCAAAGCATCTTTGTTTCATATTTTTTTGGATTTATTATAATAATAAAATAAATAAAATAAAGTCACCTCTCTATTTACGAGAACATAGACAATGCGAATTTGGATTAGCATGTATACAAAATATTAGTAAAAAATATTCTAACTGCGTGGTTAATGAGAGCGAGAAAAACGAGGTGCTGAGTGAAAGAAATGGACCTAATGACCACTGACCAGAGCTTGTGCCTTTGTTTGCACTGTAGTCTGTCAGTACCCTCCGCATAAGTCATTGTTGTACTATGGCCTATTCGTTCAAACTTTGCCCTAGGCAGTGGAGAAGGGAGAAATGTTCATTCCTACCTTATTTTCTCCACTGCTACTTTACAATAATTAGTCCCGACTGGCTTGAGCAGTGTTGCCACTTTGCTGTCACTCATGATCCACGTACAGGCGACACTTTATCCACAAAAGATCCACACAAAAATTCAATATTCCACAAATTAATCCACAATTTTTTTTTACTACATGATTATGAAATCTAGTTTTATAGTGGCATTACATTATTTAACTTGATTCGCATAATGAAACTTAATTCAAGTGAAATAAAAATGCATTTTTTGTAATATTGAATTTATTAACTTAATCATAGTCACTTTATGAAATGTAAGCATTATATTTAAAAAAAAAAATCTTAGAAGAGTAACTGAAATCAAAATAATCATTTCTTTGAAATTAAAGCATTCTGCATCTTTTTTTTTTTTTTTTTTTTAAGTGTAAATATTTGGTATGAAAAGATAACTGAAATTAAAATCATCCTATTGTTTTGTCTTGATTCAAATATGCTACTTATTACTGTGCATTCAGTTCTAGGGATACAATTTCTTCTTGGTCATCACTTTCTGCATATCCCTTTGCATTGAAATTTCTCAACATATCCAAAGATGGCTCAAATTTGACACAGGACTTTCCTTGAAGAGATAATCCATATCTTATTTCAAGAATTGCTTCTACAGATCTTACACTGAACCGATTTTTAAGCTTGCTGTGCACGACGTTCATCTGAGAAAATATGCGCTAAACAGAGGCATTAGAGAAAGGCAATGTAAATAAAAACAATGCTAAACATGAAATATTGGGGTATTTTGGTTCCCCTGCAGAATTCTTTTTCTCTCTCACTTCAGACCAGCAAAAAAAACACTGTTTTTCAAACATGACTTAGGCCACTGATCTAAGTTCACAACATTCCATTAATTTCCAAGCTATCCATATCTTTGAAGGTTGATTGATATCTATAGGCCTGCTGGCTAGCACAGTGGTAATCTTTGCGCTGAGCTGTCGCAATTGCACGAGGTCGAAAGATCGGTTCCCGTCCAAGCACCGAGAGCTAAAGCTGTTTAACATTGGCAGGCAACTGCTGTGGTGGGACACCACAGTGGGGGGTCGGGGCTTGCCCTGGCTGACGAATACCCATTGCTATTGAAATTGAAATAAAGCTCGTTTCGCGCTGAGAAGCAGCAATTGCAGGGTGGAATTTCTTAAGCATTAACAAAGTTTTAACATTGTCAGGCAAGTTCTAACACATATTTTTGACAACGATCTTTCACATACATTATTTGGTTGTCATTTAAAGGACAGGCATTAGCATAGGTATTAAATTCGTATCCAAAGTTGATGACATTCAGTGGCAAGAGATAGCTCGCATATTCAAGCTTAGGAAGATTTGCTTTTGGGCATTATGACAGAAATTCTGGTTCAACCACAATTTGCATAATATTTCGGTAAATGTCGAGAAGATCCTCTGTAAGCTTCGTGATGTCTACATTCTGTCCTTGAAAAAGTTTGTTTACTCCTGCAACTTCCTAGAGAGTCTTACGAACAAACAAAAGGTAGAGTGTATTCTGAGGATCATGTATATGCTTGGCTAAGTTGATGTGTTGTATGGCAGCGTTCATTTGTCGCAGATATATTGAAATGGAGCCTAAGTGCATCCCATTGATCCAGAATAACAGTTACTGCCTCTAAACGAGACAGCCAGCATGTGCTACCTCACCCTGGAACTCTTTTTGGTACAGAGTATTCTAAAACTTGATACAACTTACTGCAAGTGCGCATTCTATTTGGGCTGTTAGCTAACCATGTGTGTGTCTCTTTTACTATATAGTCAAGAATTGTGGGAAGCCCATCACATGCTTTCCTTGCTGCTAAATGAAGCGAATGACATACACACTTGATTAATGTGATCGCTGGATTATCCTGTCTCAATAATGTTATAAGAGAGTGCGTGCATCCGACCATAGAATTAACTCCATCTATACCAATTCCAATTAGTTTATGAATATCCAAGGTGTCCCCCTCCAAACAATCTTTTACAGTCCTATATACAGTTTCTGCAGTAGCATTTTTAAGGGGAACAAGTCTGTAGAAGGTGTCAACTATTGCTCCCTTTTTTGGACTGAAGAACCGATTGCCTAAAGCTAAACATGAAATTTTTGCTTCATTTGTACTCTCATCAATAATCAAACTAAAAGGCTGGTCTCTAATTTCTTCCATCAGTTGTTTGGTGAAACTTGGTGCAAGTACATATTTCTGTAAACGGGAACATTTAGTGTGGTGCAACTTTATTTTTTTTCAAAACAATTGGACTTTTGATCTAGCAGAGGAATTAGTTCACCCAAATGAGATATTGATAAGTTAAATGAATGTTCTGTCACATAAACTGCTAGTTTCAACACTGCTACTTTTGAAGGGTCATTCACCACTGGCTGGAGACTACCCTTTATGGATACTTGCACTTTACTTCCTGATGATTTTATAGTGTCCACATGTTTCTTCCCTGAAGCATCAGTCACAAGTGACTTCATGTGGGCTTGTACAACTGTCCCACAGGCCTTGCATCTGGCCTTTGTAGCATCCCCAGGATATGGCTGTAGCCATCCTGTAATTATAGGTGAATATAGAATGTACTATTCGTTCAAAGTTTTCAACCATTTTCATAAATTTAATCACAAATAAATAACTAAGCACATGTATATGATGGCATACATATTTAACCAACAAATGGATTTCATTTTTTAAATTAGGGACTCATTTTACATTAGAAACTGAGACCTTCTGTTCATTCAAAATGTTCCTCTACCTAGCCCTCCCCAATAATGGTATGTTTCTTAGTTAAATAATTATAACTGCATATTAAAAAAAAACCAAGTTTGCAATTAATCATAAAACTGCACATTATACAAATCAAAATAATTCTATAAACAAGGTAAGTTTATATATATATATATATATATATATATATATATATATATATATATATATATATATATATATATATATATATATATATATATATATATATAATAAAGAAAAATTCTAAACTCCTTTGAATCTGGAATCATTCTCCCAAGCAGAACGATATCTCTGGTTATATTTCTTATCATTCATGACTGAGCTACTTTCTGAAGGTCTAAATAAGAAAAGTAGGGCAGAGTTTTGACTGACCGGAGATTGAACTGACTGGTCAGTGGTTACTGGGGCCTGGTCGTGCAGAAACGCACAAGCAACATCGGTCGTAGAAAGGAATTATATGAGCCATTATTGCAATACGTGTATGATACGTTGGTAACGTTTGGATATGTGGTAATAGGTTTCAAGTACCAATGTCAGGAAAACCGGCAGAATGGAAAAATGAGTTCTACATGTTTTGATATTGCAGAAAGGTTTTCTATATAATTTCAATTTTATATATATATTTTTTTTTGCTTTCTGCATGGATATAACTTCTTTCTCCACAAAAAATCCATACTATATTAAATTTCCACAAAAATATCCATGTACAGCTAAATATCTGCAAAAAATATCCACAAATTCTGTGCTCAGATATTGAATCCACAAAGTGATCCACAAAGGCTGATTTTATCCACAAATTTGTGGATATTACCCACAAAGTGGCAACACTGGGCTTGAGCTGTAGCAGGAAGGTGACTGAAGAATAATGACCCATAACAAACTTGCAAATGGTTTCCGTAAATAATATCTAACATACAGAAGAGTATATTGGAAGACTTAGCCATCAGTTACAAGTGCAGACAATTATTATGACGTCATTGTCTACAACCAATCAACGCTGAGCTATTCTGACATCACAAGTCCCTTCAACCAATCAACGTGGATTTTTTTTTTTTTTGCTTCCCTGCCACAGCAGATTCATCAGCCTTCTTTTAAAATAAAAAATATATCCTTTTGAAATCTATATATAAGTTTATTATGGGTCATTATTCTTCAGTCACCTTCCTGCTACAGCTCAAACCAGTCGGGACTAATTATTGTAAAGTAGCAGTGGAGAAAATAAGGTAGGAATGAACTTTTCTCCCTTCTCAATTGCTCAGGGAAAAGTCTGAATGAATAGGCTAATTCTCTCTCTCTCTCTCTCTCTCTCTCCTCTATATATATATATATATATATATATATATATATATATATATATATATATATATATATATATATATATATATATATATATATATATATATATATAGGTAGATAGATAGATAGATAGAGAGAGAGAGAGAGAGAGAGAGAGAGAGAGAGAGAGAGTCATAAATCATTGTTGTACTAGTACAACAATGACTTATGTGGAAAAATCACTCCAAAGGGTGAAAATTCCATTTTGTAGAGGTACTGACCAACCACACTGCAAACAAAGGCATAAGCTCTGGTTAGTGATCATTAGGTCCATTTTTCTCTGATTAATCCAGTCAGAAAGTTGCTATGGCTTAACACACTGATCACCGCCACCACACACCTGTTGTCCACCGTATATATAAAGTGAGTTAATGCGTTTATGTTTTTGTATATCTGTATGTCTTTAATAATTTACTTGTGTATTTTTAGCTTACTTACATATGTATTTCAGCTTGGTTATGTACTTGTAAATGTGTTTTACTTAGGTTTTTACCTTGGAATAGTGTGTTTATACATGCTTGTGGGACGTATCTATGTCTATTAACATTTTGTTTATGGAAATAAACTCTATAATATACGCAAAATTTGCTTTACAAGGTCATTTTCAGAACCTATCATCACGTAAATTCGAGAAGTGAATGTATTTATCTTCGTTCAATGTCACTATTTGACAGCCTCATTCCAGCTCTTGCAGCAGATGGACCTTCACCTCCTCTCTCTTCCCACCATCCCAGGAAGACTGGATCACCATTGTGATATAGTTATCAATTGTAATAGGTTTGGTATTCCGTTTCCCCTGCATTATGGGTTAGATAGGTTGCCTGTATGGGCAACAACTGGAGCATGAACACAGCAGTATTAGGTTAGGATATGCTCGGTAATTTGTTAGAACCAGCTAAATAAGTTAGAACTACCCAGTCATTATATACTTGACTTACCGTATATTTTATCACACCATCACCATGATATATATTACTTAGCGGCATTGGAAATAGGGTTAGGGTTATGTTAGTAAGGCTAGGATATCGGAAAATAATAGGAAATATATAGGAAATGCCCGGAGCTATTTTCAGTTGTTGGATATCTCTCAGAGTTTTCAGGAGAAAAAAGATAACTCTTCTACTCACTAGAATTAGATTAGAATAGGAATAATGCTTCTCAACAAAACATGTAAGGTAGAACTTAACTTAGAATAAATATACACTATGGACAATATTACCACTCCATTACACCCCTCCCCCCTACAAATCAAGCTGATTCAGAGGCTTGACAACTCTAGCGGAGTGGCGTACTGGAGTAGCCAGTTTGGGCGGAACGTTAAATTCAGCTCCCCCATTAGCTTTATCTACTCTCTCATGAACCATTGGCGAAACAGCAGACTCATCACTTATAACAGGAGAGAAATTCTTAATAGGCATGGACGGAATACTTGGAGTAGATCAAATTAGAATCTGGTCTTGATGACGTCTCACCACATGTCCTCCTGGAAGTTCACATTTGTAAGACAGAGGACCAGTTTGTTTCAACACTCGTGCAAGAACCCAACAATCATTAGAAAATGTCAAATAACTCTGCACCATGACAAAATACTTAGGTGTCAACTATAGATTTCTAGCAATATTACTGTCATAATAAGACTTTTGCTGGTCTTACTTAGACAACACAGTGCTTTCTCTATTACTCATGATCTGGAGCAAATTATCAAACATCCTACTCGCGTTCCTGATCGTCACGAACATGCTGCAAACACTCTTGGCCTATTTTTTACTTCTAACCCTTCAAACTACTCTTATTCTGTGCTTTCCCCTCTTGGTAAATCTGACCACTCTATGATCTCAGTCTCTTCCATTTTTGCTCCCCCACCACCAATCCCTCCTACTCAGTGCCGCCTTTGGCACTTTGAGCGTACCCAACATGAAAATTTGCATAACTTTCTCTTTGACTTCCCATGGGATGACTACTGCTTTCGGTCCCACAACCATGATCAGGTAGCTCTAAAAGTTGCCGAGATCATGACCGCAGGAATGGAGGCGTACATCCCCTCTTCTACATAAACTTTCTCTCCCCCTAAACTTTGGTTTGACCGTGCCTGCTCCATGGCTATCCAGACTAGGAATCAGACTTATCGATCTTACCTAGCCACTCCTTCCGATTTGACTTGCTCTGCTTTATTATAGCTAGGAATCGCTGTACTGCTCAGATTCTAAGGTCTAAGGATTCCTTTATAAGAAGAAAAGTTGATGACCTTAACTCCTCTCCCACTGACAAATGTTTCTAATCCTTAGCCAAAAACCTCTCCAAAAACTTCTGTAACTCAAGCTTTCCCGCTCTCATTCGTTCTGATGGTTCTATAGCTTGCTCTCCCACTGACAAAGCCACTCTCTTTAGCTTTCATTTTTCTGCCAACTCTTCTATCAACGATTCCAGCGCACCTGTTCTTCAGTCTTTTCCCCTCTCTAACCCTATGCCCTCCCTTATCCTTTCTTCATGCAAAGTTCATAAGGTTCTTAGCTTGCTAAAGACGAACAAGGCATCTGGTCCCGAAGGTATCCCTGCAAGGTTCCTTGAGGAGTTTGCAGATGAACTGGCTCCCGTGGTTTGCCGTGTTTTTCACCTCATTCAGTCAACCAGTACCTATCCTTCATCTTGGAAGCATGCTCTAGTTCAACCTGTTCGTAAGTAGGGTGACCGCTCTATTCCTTCTAACTACGACATATTGCCCTAACCTCCTCTATTGCTAAAGTTTTCGAAACTTTGCTCAATGCTCACTTCTTGAAACGCCTTGAATCTAACTCACTTATCTCCGATCACCAGTACGGCTTCCGCAAAGCAAGATCCACTGGTGATCTCCTGTCCTATCTTACTCATGTATGGTCATCTTCTCTGAGGAACTATGGGGAATCCTTTGTCATCGCCCTTGATATCTCTAAGGCTTTTGACAGAGTCTGGACAAGGCTCTGTTGGCCAAACTCCCTGCCTATGGCTTTACCCATTCTTTCTGTTTTCTGATTTCCAGTTTTCTTACTGACCGTTCTATATCTGTAGTTATTGATGGCGCAACATCTAGCCCTTTCTCTGTTACCAGTGGTGTTCCACAGGTCTCTGTTCTTTCACCTACTCTCTTCCTTCTCTTCATCAATGATCTACAATCAACAACTTTCTCTCTTCTTCATGCCTTTGATTCTACCCTTCACTTTTCCTTTGCCTTTTCTTCGCAACCATCATCTGTTACTTGTAATCAATCTCGTATCACTCTTTCTTCTACTCTTAACTCCGATTTGCAGGGAGTATCTGAGTGGGGCACTCAAAATTTAGTTAAATTCAATGCCTCCAAGACACAGTTTCTGGCTGTCTCTTTATCTTATTCTCCTCCTGATAACCCTATTGTCTTCGAAACTAATGTAATTTACCCTCTTAACTCTATCAACATATTAGGAATCCATATAGCCTCTAACTTGTCTTGGAGGAATCACATAATCCAAATTTCTAAATCTTCATCCAAAAATTTGGGGGTTTTGTTTTGTTTTCGTCATTACTCTTCCTCTTTGCAGTTACTTAAAATTTACAAAGGTCTTATCCACCCCTGCTTAGAATACTGCCCACACATCTGGGGTGCTTCTTCCTTTACTTATTCCTTGATAGGGTTGAATCTAAGGCAGTCAGACTCATTAATGATCCTTCTCTTGCTTCTAACCTGGATTCTCTCTCTCTTCGCCATAAGGTATCTTCCCTTTCACTTTTCTATCGTTACTACTTCCATCGCTGCTCTGATGAGTTGGCGCGTTGCATCCCTCTCCCACTGCCGAGGCCGCGTAACACTCACCAATCGGCCTCATCTCAGAGGTACTGTGTGGAGATTTGTAGCTCGCGGAGTGGTCGGTGCAGCGACTGCTTCTTCCCACATACCTCCAGACTCTGGAACACTCTTCCTCCTTCCATCTTTCCTAATTCTTATGACCTTTCATCCTTCAAAAAGCAGATCTATCGTCATCTCAGAGCCTAGTCCTCCATATCTCTGGGTCCTCTGTACTTCGACTGGTTTTTTCCTGTCTGTCGTTTTCCTTTGTGTGACATTACCTCATCTCTGCCTTGCCCTTAACCTTTTTCTTTTCCTTCGTCTTGGTATTTTCTCATGCTTGGGCCTTTATTGATGAGAGTAGTTTTTGCCTGTCCTGGTGTCACACTCTTAAAGAAAAAAAAAATTAGGGTGTACTACATCCAACACGGTACGTAGCTTCTGGCCAATCATCAACTCAGCTGGAGACACTCCAATAGTAGAATGAGGTGTCACTCTGTACAAGAAAAGATACTTATCTAACTTAGCTCTCCAATCTTCACCAGAGCAGTGTTTGAGGAGATTTTTAAAGACCTTTGACAGTATTTTCAGCCTGCCCATTCGTGCTTGGCTGGTGGGGTGCAGACGTGATATGACGAACACCATTCTTCTCAAGTAATAGGTTGAATTCCAGAGACAGTAAACTTAGGGCCATTGTCAGTAACGAGTGTCAGAGGCAGATGAAAATGCGAGAAAACAATTCTAATGAGATTAATAGTAGCAAAAGAACTAGTGTCTTTAGTAGGTAACACTTCAATCCACTTAGAATGAGCATCAGTTAGCACTAGAAAATAGGTACCCATGGCTGGACCAACATAGTCAGCATGCATTCTCACCCATGGCCTCTTGGGCCAATCCCAAAGATGTAAAGGTGCTTTCTTATGCCATACTCTAGTAGCTAGACAAATGGAGCACCATGCTGAAAAGTCTACAAGGTACCGGTCCAATCCAGGACACCAAACATGACTTCGAGCCAATTGCTTTACATTTTAGTAGTGCCCAAATGCTCTTGATGCAACTCATTTAACATACTCTCTCTCCCTTTAAGAGTAGTAATTACCCTAGGCTCCCATAGAATGCAACCTTGTTGAACACCTAATCAATTCTTTTGATGTAAGAACGGTCTCAATTCATCCTCAACATTCTAGGGCTAACCACAGCCTAGATAGAGTAGCACTTTAGGAAGTAATTGGTCCTTAGAAGTCCACTTAACAATGTCATTAGCAGTTACAAGGGTAGCATCCAATGTATTAATTAACTGGATCTACTCTGCACAAACAGGAACACTATTATGTGCATTTGCTAGTGGTAATCAGCTCAAAGCATCAGCCGCACCTAAAGATTTACCTGAGCGGTGATACAACTCGAATGAATAGGCTTGCAGCATCAATGATCATCGCTGGATCCTACTAGAGACAATTTCAGGAATATGCTTATTAGGGTTGAACAAACCTAGAAGTAAGAAAATGCATGACCTCACAAATAGTGATGCAATTTCTTCAGCACAAAAACAAGTGTGAGGGTCTCCTTCTCTGTCTGAGAATAATTGGCCTTGGCTTTATTTAGAGTTCTGGATGCAAAAAGAACTGGCAATTCAGCATCATCCTTCTTTTGACAAAGAACAGCACCCAAACCATGCTTCCTCAGTTTAGTCTTAGAAGGCATTATTTTAGGCTTAACCTTAGAATAGGACACCAAACATAACTTCGAGCCGATTGCTTCATTTTAGTAGTGCCCGAATGCTGTTGATGCAACTCATTTAACATACTCTCTCTCCCTTTAGGAGGAGTAATTACCCTAGGCTCCCATAGAATGCAAACCTTGTTGAACACCTAATTAATTCTTTTGATGTAAGAACCGTCTCAATTCATCCTCAACATTCTAGGGCTAACCACAGCCTAGATAGAGTAGCACTTTAGGAAGTAATAGGTCCTTAGAAGTCCACTTACCAATGTAATTAGCAGTTACAAGGGTGGGATCCATTGTATTAATTAACTGGATCCACTCTGCACAAACAGGAACACTATTATGTGCATTTGCTAGTGGTAATCAGCTCAAAGCATCAGCCGTACCTAAAGATTTACCTGAGCGGTGATACAACTCGAATGAATAGGCTTGCAGGATCAATGACCATCGCTGGATCCTACTAGAGACCATATCAGGAATGCAGCTTATTAGGGTTGAACAAACCTAGAAGTGAGAAAATGCATGACCCCACAAATAGTGATGCAATTTCTTCAGCGCAAAAAAAAGTGTGAGGGCCTCCTTCTCTGTCTGAGAATACTTGGCTTTGGCTTTATTTAGAGTTCTGAATGCAAAAAGAACTGGCAATTCAGCATCATCCCTCTTTTGACAAAGAACAGCACCCAAACCATACTTCCTCAGTTTAATCTTAGAAGGCATTATTTTAGGCTTAACCTTAGAATAGGACTTCAAAAATTCTTGTTCACTGATAAGAGTTCGAGCAGCACCTGTGTCCACATGGAACCAGACATCAGCACAATTATCCAAGGTGATTGTCACATAGCCTGGACTTCGCAAAGTAGTTGAACTCGCAGTAAAAATATAGTCACTACATCCTTTCTTTAGTCAGATCACTAGTAGATCTATATTCAATAGAACTTACAGCCTTGGGCTCCACAGCAGATTTAAAATTTTCCTTACCCTTAGAAAAACAGACTTTAGAGGTGTGGCTAGTATGCTCACACAGAAAACATTCTGTGTTTTTATACTGACGATAATTTTTCCCATGATTTTTACCACATTCAATACAAGGTTTGTCAGGTTTTGTACCTTTCTCCTTCCTGGCATTAGGAGTCTACTTCTTCTTATAAAGAGAACTCTTAACTTTAACTTTTACAGCATTTACTTCTTTATCTTTAGTGAGAGGTTTCTGATCAAACTCCTTGACATCCTTCTCTGCAGCTTCCCTAGTAATAGCAATCTCAACTGCCCGGACAAAAGTGAGATTCTTCTCTGTAAAGAGAAAATGCTGAGTACTTTCTTTCCGAAGATCCATAGCAAGCCTATCTCTTAACATTTCCTCTAGTTTGTCACCAAATTTGCATGTAGATGCAAGTGACTTTAGAGTTGCAACAAAAGAAGTTACACTTTCATGGCCTCCTTGACACCTGCGGTAGAATTTGAATCTTTCATACATCATTATAACCTAGGGTTTAGTGATTGTTGAGAGTGGAGATTAATTCCTCAAGAGTAATATTCCTTAGGAGATTTTGGACTCACTAAATCTATAGTCAGATCAAAATGTTTACAACTCATAGTAGACAAAAAAGCAGGAATTTGCTTATCTTTCCTAATATCATTAGCTTCAAAATACAATTTAACCCTACTTATATAGGTTGGGAATTTCTCAGATTCATCATTCGGACCTACATAAACAATGAGCAACATGATGAAATTATATGTAATAGCCTAATGAACCAATAGGAAATTACCTATGTCTAGGCTAAGTTCAAATACACAGTCCAAAAATAATAGGCATAGGCATAGGCTAGGTCTAGACTATACTTTGGCTAGACAAAATTCAGCTAGGCTAACTAGGACAAAACTAGGTTAGGTAGTTCAAAAAACCGTCAGGTTAGATAACAGCCAAATACATTAGGATAGGCCAGTTGTAATCCTCATCACCAGTTGTGATATAGTCGCCAATTGTAATAGGTTAGGTTAAGTATCCCAGTT
The DNA here is from genome assembly GCA_037179515.1 of Halocaridina rubra. Lineage (NCBI taxonomy): Eukaryota > Metazoa > Arthropoda > Malacostraca > Decapoda > Atyidae > Halocaridina > Halocaridina rubra. The sequence goes on from JAXCGZ010013626.1 coordinate 17,130, forward strand.
CACCTGCATGGGTTAAATGGGCTGCCTGTATGGCCAACAACCTGAACATGAACACATCAGTATTAGGTTAGGATATGCACGATAATTAGTTAGAACTGCTTAAATAAGCTAGAAGTTACCGGTCATTATACACCTGACTTACTGTATATATTATTACAATATAACGTGATATATATTACTTAGCAGCATCAAAAAGAGGGTTAGGGTTATGTTAGTAAGGGTAGGATATCAGAAAATGATAGGAAATATGTAGGAAAAGCCTGGAGCTATTTGCAAGTGTCCTCTGACATCTCTCAGAGTTTTTGGGAGAGAGAAAATAATTCTTCTACTCACTAGAATTAGATTAGAAAAGGAATAATGCTCTTTCAACAAAATATAAGGTAGAACTTAACTTAAAATTAGTATACACAATGTGCAGTATTACGAATCCATTACACCCCTTCCCCCCTACAAATCAAGCTGATCATTAGGCTGGACAACCCTAGCAGAGCGCATACCAGAGTAACCAGTTTGGGTGGAAGGTCAAATTCAGCTCGCCCATTAGGTTTGTCTACTCTCTCATGAACCATAACCGAAAGAGCAGACTCATCACTTAGTATAGGTGAGAAATTCTTAATAGGCGTAGACTGAATACTTGATGTAGATCAATTTAGAATCTGGTCTTGATGACGTCTCACCACATGTCCTCCTGGAAGTTTACATTTGTAAGACAAAGGACCAGTTTGTTTTAACACTCATGCAGGAACCCAACGATCCTTAGAAACTGTCATATAATTCCACACCATGACAGAAGACTTAGGTGTCAATTCTAGATTTCTAGTAATATTACTATCATAATTAGACTTTTACTGGTCTTGCTTAGACAACACAGTCTGTTGTGTACATTAACTAGTGTGTGCTAGATCCAACAAGGTATGTAGCTTCTGGCCAAACATCAATTCAGCTTGAGACACTCCAGTAGTAGAATGAGGTGTCACTCTGTACAGGAAAAGATAATTATCTAACTTAGTTCTCCAATATTCACGAGAGCAGTGTTTTATGAAATTTTCAAGACCTGTGACAGTATTATAAGGCTGGCCATTCATGCTTGGCTGGTAGGGTGCAGACGTGATATGACAAACACCGTTCTTCTCAAGAAATAGGTCGAATTCCCTAGACGTAAAATTAGGACCATTGTCAGTAAAGAGTGTCATAGGCAGATCAAAATGTGAGAAAACATTTCTAATGAGAATAATAGTAGCAAAAGAACTAATGTCTTTAGTAGGTAGCACTTCAGTCCACTTAGAATGAGCATCAGTTAGCACTAGAAAATAGGTACCAATGACAGTACCAACATAGTCAGCATATACTCTCACCCATGGCCTCTCAGGCCAATCCCAAGTTTGTAAAGGTGCTTTCTTATGCAATGCTATAGTAGCTAGACAAACAGAGCACCCAACTGACAAATCTTCAAAGTCCCAGTCCAATACAGGCCACCAAACATGACTTCGAACCAATTGCTTCATTTTAGTAGTGCCCAAATGCTCTTGATGCAACTCATTTAGCATCCTCTCTCTCCCTTTAGGAGGAATAATTATCCTAGGTCCCCATAGAATGCAACCTTGTTGAACACTTAATGCATTCTTTTGATGGAAGAACGGTCTCAATTCATCCTCAACATTCTCAGGCCAACCACAGTCTAGATAGAGTAGCACTTTCATAGTCATAGATTTTATTGCCAAATATTCAGTATATATACAGGAATAAATATGTACTTTATATTCAGAGGATCTAGCCTGCTGAGCAAGAGCTCCTTGGCAGGCAGTTTAATATACATTTCACATAATTTAAAGTATGACGGCAATAGTTAACAAAAGTTCCAATATAGCAATCTTATACTTAGCTTGTAATAAAACAAAACAGTAGCCTGACCTTAACCTGGAAATAATGATGCACCAATACTGCATTAATTATTATTCAACAGCTGCTTGATTTTGCCTAGTAAATACATGCTGTTTGAGTTTCTTTTTAAATAAAGTTATTCCAGTTATTGTTTTTAAATCTTCTGGTAATGCATTCCAACATTTTGGGCCAAAACAGTGAACAGAAAATTTGTACAAAGTTGTTCTCGGCTGTGGACATATCAAATTTTTATTGTTACCTCTGGTTCCATGGTTGTGTTGAATAAATCTAAATAATTTTCTGTTATGATTGTTATCATTAACATCACTATGTATAATAATAAGACAGAAATATTGTATCAACTAATTAAGTTTAAGCAAGTTTAGCTCCTTGAATAAAGAGAAAGTTGAGTCACATTTTCCACTATATGTAATAGTTCTGATCAGTTTTTTCTGAGTTACAAATACATCCCTGACAATTGACGGCCAAGTACAAGCCCAGATGGACAAACAGCATATAATATGAACTTGAACTTGATGGAAGGGATAGGATAGGTGGGGGAAGAACAGTGACGGCGTCGAGTGAACTCTCTTAGCCCTATTCAGGGTGTCATCACTGAGGCGAGGGGGATATAGGATGGGAAGGATTGGGGGGATAAGCACGAAATTTAAGGAAGGAAGAGATGAACAGAGAGGGGCAAACCCTCGTGCTAAGATATAATATGACGATAACACAGGGAATAGTATATGCTTTTTATGGCCTCATTTATTAGGTTATGGCGAGTTTAAACAAAATTCCACACGTCTTGGACAGTTTTGAGCAGACAGATTGAATATGATATTTCCAACTTAAATTTTCATCTACAATTACTCCCAAAATTTTTTTCTTTTAACTTCATTCCCATTCATATTAACTTGACCAATATTGTATACTACAGATCTATTTTGAAATAAGATATAGTCAGTTTTGGAAACATTTAGATTTAATTTATTAGCAGAGACCCAGTTATTAATTTTTTCTAGTTCACTATTTAAAACAGAATGCAGGTGGTCAAGGTTATTATCATGCAAGAGAAGGTTGGTGTCATCTGCATAAAGAATATATTTGAATTTATTACTGGCATTGGAAATATCATTTATATAAACTAAAAATAACAGTGGGCCCAGTATTGATCCCTGTGGTACTCCCTTCTCAATAGTTTGCAACAAAGATGCTTTCCCATTACAATATACGGCCTGTTTTCTATTTTTCAAGTGGCTCTTAAATAACTGGAATGGTGTTCCCCTAATACCCACACAATTTAGTTTTTCTATTAGTATGTCATGGTCTAATGAGTCAAATGCTTTGGACAAGTCTAGGAAAACCCCTGCAACAAAGTTTTTATTTTCCAAATTTTGATAAACATCACATGTAAAGTTCTTTATTGCTTTTTCAGTGGTCTTATTATTACGGAATCCATATTGATTTTCTGATAATAGGTTGAACTTTTCAAGTAAGTCATTAAGTCTGTGAACAATCGCTTTTTCAAACACTTTACTTAAGGACGGTAAGATTGATATAGGTCTATAGTTATTTTCATCATCTTTATTGCCTGAATTAAATATAGGTATTACTTTAGCACTTTTTAGTTTGTCAGGAAAACATCCTTGCAGAAAACATAGATTGATTATATGGGTAAGTGGGGTACCAATGTAATGGGCAGTGACCTGGAGTAGTTTTGATGGAATTTCATCATATCCCGATGCTGTATTTTGTTTTAAGGTTTTTATATATTTAGTGACTTCCTCCCTTGTTACAGGACACAAGTAAAATGAAAAGTCTGGTGGATTATTAAGAAACTGGCGGTGTGAGTTTTGTCGCACATTTTGTTGTTCCTGTGTTGGTTGTGCTATATTTAAGAAATGATCATTAAAGATATTAGCAGTGTGGTCATTATCATTTTTTAATCTGATTGCCTTTGAATGATTAAATTGATTTCGTCCCATTAGGCTATTTATTGTACTCCAGGTGGACTTGCTGTTTCCTTGTTCCTTCTTAAGCTTATCCTGAAAATGTCCATTTTTTGCAGCTCGAAGTAGTGTTACTAATTTGTTCCTGTAAGCTTTATATCTAGTTCCAAAAGACAAAGGCCATTTTAATGCAAGCCTTTCTAATCGGTGTTTTTCTTTTATACTATTTGTTAATCCTGTGGTTATATGTGGGCACCTGTTGTTTTTATTATTTATAGTCAATTTTCTTAGAGGAAAACAGTCTAGAAATGTATCTCTAAATGTACGGTGAAATTTATTAAAAGCTTCATATGCGTTATTTAGGTCTATGATATGTTGTCATTTTTCATGTGATATATCTCTAGTAAATTTAGCTTATGTTATGATCAGAGTAATGCCTTTTTCCTACATATGCATCAAATTTATGATCTTCTTTTTTAAACTGGGAGTATACTGCGAAATGATCTGTTATGTCGGTGTACACTATGTAATTGCTTATGTTGTCTTCAAGATTTGTGGTCCAGATATGATCGATTAGAGATGCACTATTTTCAGTTACTCTTGTAGGTTTAGTGGTTAGTGGAAAGCAGCCATGTGAATACATTATGTTTATAAAATCAGTTACTCTTTGATCATTTGTTTTAAACAAATCTAAGTTCCAATCACCGAATAAATAAATAGTTTTGTACTTTTTTCTTGCTGCAAAATCAAATACTTTCAGTAAAGCTCCAAGGAATTCAGGCATGTCCCCCTTTGGTGGTCTATATACAGATGCGAAGAAGCAATTTTCCTTATCGTTATGTACCTGTAAACTAACACATTCAATGAATCGTTCCATCATACTGCACTCCTTTATAACATTCAAGCTATACTTATTTGCTACATACATACATACACCTCCATCTTTCCTGTCTCTGTTCTGAGTGTACATATTATAACCTGTTATATTATACAATGATTCAATATCATTATTCAGACTAGTCTCTGAAAAACCCATTACATCACATATATTATTTTCTGTTAAACATTGATCAACAAATACTTGAAGATTACTAGCAAGACTTCTAATGTTCGTGCACAAAACCGAAAATGTGTTAGATTTATTTAAATTTTAATAAAGTTCATTTAAGTATATATAAATTGTAAAAGTGTTGGTTGCATTTCTCATATTATTCAAAAACAAATCTATTTCATTTTCTAGATCAAGTGGGTTAAATATCTTGTCAAGCTCATTGATACATAAGTAATTTGGAAGTACTTTGTCGTTGTTTGTTAGCCTTATAAGTTCATCGTCACTAATGGAATAGTATGGAAGGTATCTATTTATAGCCATGATGAAGAAATAAATTACACTACTTTTACATTTACTGACTTACAAGTTACCACTTATTTCTTTCAAATCTTGCCGGTTCTTCCGGCCATTTATTGATTTTGGGTGAGAGCGTTTTATAGCACCCGAGGCGGGTGACTCGGCAGGAGGGGGTGCGGGTGATGACATATCGCTCTCCCCCCCACTCCCGCTCCCCCCACCCCCACACCACCAATCCTGGTCATCTCCTCAACTGCACCACCCAGTGTACCAGCCATACTTGTCAAAGGAGCTTCATGCTGAATGCTGCCTGAAGCCGATGAAGTCTGGGAAGGTTGATGCCCGGTTGCTCTCTCGGTGTTGTATCGTTCCTTCACGATGAGCTTAGTATGCCTACAGTAGGCTATTTTCTCTTCTGATATAGCCTTTTTTAGTTGTGGTATCTATGCAGATTTTATTGCCTGTGATGCAGCACACAGGTCATCATTAAGGTAGATCTTGGTGCCTTGCACCTTTTTGGCATTTTGCATGACCGTCTCTCTGTCACAGTAGCGGGAGAAATGAGCCACGATGGGGCGAGGTTTGTCATCACGAAGTGGTCCCACCCTGTGAGCCCTCTTCAACGTCATGCCTTCCAACTGTAGTTTATCAGCTAGCAGGGCTGACACCATCATCGTTGTTTGCTCCAAGGTGTCCCCATCGCGCCACTCCTCTACACCGCTTAATCGGATGTTGTTTCTTCTGGAATAATCTTCTTGGTAATTAAAGTGTTCTTCTAAGGTTTTTATTTGTTGATTTTCAGAATTTATTTGTTGATATATATTATCAATTGTTTCTTTGTTGTTACTCTTTTCTTTCTCATGAATTTTAATAGTCGATTACTTTAGCAAGTAATGGGTCCTTAGAAGTCCACTTACTAATGTCATTAGCAGTTACAGGGGTGGCATCCAATGCATTAACTAACCGGATCCACTCTGCACAAATAGGAACACTATTATATGCATTTGCTAGTGGTAATCAGCTCAAAGCATCAGCCGTACCTAAAGGTTTACCTGAGCTGTGATACAACTCAAATGAATTGGCATGTAGCATTAGTGACCATCGCTGGATCCTACCAGAGGCCATTTCAGAAATAGGCTTATTAGGGTTGAACAAACCTAAAAGTGGTTTGTGATCCATTATTAGAAAATATGCATGACCGCACAAATAGTGATACAATTCCTTCAGTGCTAGGGCCTCCTTCTCTGTCTAAGAATTATTTTCCTCGGCTTTATTTAAAGTTCGGGGTGCAATTGCTACTGGCAATTCAATACCATCCTTCTTTTGAAAAGAACAGCTCTCAAACCATACTTCTTCAATTTAGCCTTAGAAGGCAATATTTTAGGCTTAGACTTGGGAAAACACTTCAAAAATTCTTGTTCACTTGTGAATCGAGCAGCACCTGTATCCGCATGAAACCGGACATCAGCACAATCATTCAAGGTGATTATCACATAATAGGGATCTTGCAAATTAGATGAGCTCGCCATAAAAACATAGTCACTACATCCTTCTGTAGTTGGATCACTAGTAGATCTATATTCAATAGAATTTACAGCCTTAGGCTTCACAGTCGTTTTAGAATTTTTCTTACTCTTGCAAAAACAGATGTTAGAAATGTGGCTAGTATGCTTACACAGAAAACATTATTTGTTTTTATCAGGACAATCAGTTTTCCAATGATTTTTACCACATCCACTACATGGTTTGTCAGGTTTTGTACCTCTCTCCTTCCTGCCATCAGGAGTATGCTGCTTCTTATAAAAAGAATCTTTAACCTTAACTTTCACAGCATTTACTTCCTTATCGTTAGTGTGAGGTTTCTGACCAAACTCCCTGACATCCTTCTCTGCAGCTTCCCTAGTAATAGCAATCTCTACTGCTAAGTCAAAAGTGAGATTCTTCTCTGTCAAGAGAACACGCTTAGTACTTCTCCCCAAAGACCCAAAACAAGTTTATCTCTTAACATCTCTAGTTTGTCACCAAATTTGCACGTCGATGCAAGTAACTTTTGAGCTGCAACAAAAGAAGTTACATTTTCATGGACTCCATGACACCTTCAGTAGAATTTGAATCTTATATATATTACTATAAAGTGAGGTTTGTAATGATTGTCGAGAGTGAAGATTAATTCCTCCAAAGAAACATTCTTTAGGAGATTTTGGACTCACTAAATCCTTAGTAAGACCAAAAAGTTTAGGAACTTGCGTATCTTTCTTAATATCTTTAGCTTCAAAATACAACTGAACCCTACCTATATAGGAGGAATATTTCTTAGAGTCATCATATGGACCTACATTCCCAATGAGCAACATGATAAAATTATAGGTAATAGCCTAATGAAGCAATAGGAAATGACTTAGGTGTAGGCTAATTTCAAACACACGGTCCAAAAATAATAGGTATAGGCATAGGCTAAGTTTAAACTATTCTGAGGCTAGACAAAATTCAGCTAGGCTAAGTAGGAGAAAATTAGGTTAGGTAGGAAAAAAACGTCAGGTTAAACAACAGATACATTAGGATAGGCCAGTTGTAATCCTCGTCGCCAGTTGTGATATAGTCGCCAATTGTAATAGGTTAGGTTAGGTGTTTCGGTTCCCCTGCATTATGGGTTAGATAGGTTGCCTGCATGTGCAACAACCTGAGCAAGAACACAACGGTATTAGGTGAGCATTTGCTCGGTAATTAGTTAGAACCAGCTGAATAAGCTGGAACTAACCGGTCATTATATACCTGACTTACCGTATGTATTATCACACTATCACTATGATATATATTACTTAGCGGCTGTTGTGTTTCAGTGTGGCCTTACATAAATACTTTCTCTTGCCTGTCGGTAGAGACAAAATACATTAGTACTGTCTCTGATTATTCCCTTCTTTCTATATAAGTATATGGTAATCCATTCTCGTCGATAATTAAATATTATCTTATTTCTATAGGATTTGAATGAGAGAAAGTAAAGAACTTGTACATTGTTTATTGGAGTGCTTCTGAAGAGATGGTGTTTTATGAAGTAGTAACGTTAAGTAATATCTATAAATTCTTAATACAATGGAAAATATCTACCTATATAAATGAAGATATTCTTTCTAATGTCTTATATATGAATAATAAAATTCAAAAAGAATATAAAAATAGAAAGTAATTATATATATATATATATATATATATATATATATATATATATATATATATATATATATATATATATATATATATATATATATATATATATATATACATAACACTCCTTCTCCCTTACGGAAAGGTTAATTTTTCTACAAGTCTAATCGTCCAGGCAGAATGTCTTTATTAGGTCTGGTCGATGGACTTCTTGAACTCACACTAAACTCATTTGAGTCAACACTCTCTACATTTTGTGTAACCTGACTCTGATCATTTGCCACTAATCTACCTCTTAACTGATTTACATGTCTTCTATGCACAATACCATCTACTTCAACATCATAATTTAAATCTCCTGTCTTGTTTTTAACAATACCTTCCTTGAAATGTCTTACTCTCTCTGGATATTCCATTTGGTTCCATCCATAATTAACCCGTTCAGGCTGGTAACTAGGAACAACCAGATCGAAATTTGGCCCTGATTCTCTTTCTCATTAACAAAATTGATGGAGATGGTCATGTAGAGACAAGTTCTGTTACTCTATACTGAAGCAAAAACTTACTAATATCATTAATACATTATTCTGCATAGGTCCTCTACATTTCATATTATGTTTGAAAGTCTGCACAAACCTTTCTGATTCTCCATTTGTAGAATCCATGAGTAGTAAATATTAGCATAAGTGCCGACATAGTAGCATGTGTAGTGGTACTTGACATAGAAATTATTTCAGGCCATTTACTCTAAGCATCAACAATTATCAAATAATACCTTCCTAAAAATGGGCCTACAAAATCTACATGAATACGCTGCCATGCCTTCTGCGGGTATTCCTATGGGTGCAGATGTGCTGGCGGCGAGTTACTCTGATGTGCATTACAGTTTCACATTGTTTTACATATCTCTCAACATCCTTGTCAACAATTGTTCACCATACAAGTGCTCTGACAGTTGCCTTTGACTTAACAATACCTAAATATTCTGCATGGATTTAATTCAGAACCTGACTCTACAATATATTAGGGATAACTACTCTAGCATTTCGTATCATACATCCATTTTCAACGGTAAATTCTGACCAAATTTGTAAATATGGTTTCAACTCTTCTTGGCTTTGACTTAGGTTATGTCCAGAAGTTAAAGCTTGTAAGGCTTTTGACAAAACTGGGTCCAGTTCTGTTTTCTGAGCTATTTCCTTGGAGTTGACAGGAAAATAAAGATTATCAACCATTAAAATACTATATAAAATTCCATTTGGAGCATCATCTACTGGCAATCTGGACAATGCACCTGCATTTCCAATCTTATTCATTGAATTATATTCCAACTTGTTTGAATATGCGGCTAACGTAATAGCCCATCTTTGTAAGCTAGCTGCAACAATTTTTAGTAATCCTGAGTTTGAGCCTAATATAGCTAGAAATGGCTTATGATCTGTCACTAAAGTGAATTTCTGCTTTCCATATAAGTAAATATGGAGCTTTTTAACGTCAAATACTAAAGCTAGTCCCTCTTTCCCTATTTGAGAGTAATTTTTCTCAGCATGTAAATGTGGCTGAAAATATGTGAGAAACCTTTTAGAAAGTAATTAACTTTTTATACTTTCAAATGCATGCTGAAATTCTTCTGACCATTCCCAATAAACACCTTATTTTAACAATTCATACAGAGGGTTTGCTATCGTAGAAAGTTTGGGTATGAAATTACCATAAAATGTTACTAACCCTAGGGAAGATTATAATTTGCCAACATTTTCAGGAACTTTGACTTCTTTTATCACTTTCACCTTATCATTTGTCTTATGAACCCCATGTTCATCTATCTTGAAGCCTAAATATTCTACAGACTTTACTTGGAAATGTCATTTGTCTTTCTTTACCTTCAAGCCATTTTCTCCAATGCACTTGAAAACTGCTTCAAGTCTCTGCTGGTGATCTGCTATAGTCTTACCTGCAATGAATATATCATCTACATATACATAATCATTATCCATTCCATTAAATATTTTGTCCATTGTCTGCTGCCATAAACTAGGGCTGCTAGCAATCCCATAAGAAAGACGCTTAGGCCTATACGATCCTAAGCGCGTATTAAATGTACATATATCCTGGGACTCCTCATCTAACTCCAGCTATTGGGCTTGTTTGAGGTCTCTTTTTGAATAGACTTTACAACTGCCTAATTTGGCGAACATATCAGCTGGCCTAGGTAACGGGTGTTGGGCTATTTGTAGTTGTGGGTTTAGCGAAATCTTATAATCACCACGTATTCTAATACTATTATTGTCTTTGTCTACCGGTACTAACGGTGTGGCCCATTCAGAATATGCTACCGTCTCCCAACTTTTATTAGCTACTAGCTTATGTTTCAATGTATATGGAATCTGTCTGGGAGCACAAAACTTTGGAGTGGTAGCTGATTTGAGACACAAAGAAGCTTTTACATTTGTAACCTTTCAAATATTATCATCAAATATGCCACTGTATTTAGCAAATAACTCTTCCATTGTGCATGATTTCTGTGATATCTCACTTATCTTTAGTAGTCCTGGAAAATCTACTGGTATTATTTTCAACCAAGACAGACCCGATAGAGCTGTTACTACCGACAAAGACATACTTTCATACACTTTATTCTTATACTCTACCTTTACAGTTGCAGATCCTTTTAAACCTATATTCTGGTTATTGTAATCCTTTAAAATATTGGTGCTAGGTTGTATAGTTAAACCTGGAATATTAGCAGCAATGTTTTGAGGAATGATTGATACCTGAGAACCTGTATCCAATAACATGAGTACGACTTGACCATTTCATATCACACCTACAAACATATGGTCATCACTTTGCCTATGGTTATACACCTTGAGCACATATTCTTCACAATCATTTTTGCTTTCTTGTATAATTTTTCAAATTGATGCTTGACTTCTTGAAAAACACATTTTAGCAAAATGACCTAATATTTTACATTTACTACACTCTGTACTTTGCTGGACATTTGGTCAGCTCAAAATATCTGTGTCCTTTACTACCACATCTAATGCAATTATCAACATAGTTTTGTACTCCTTTACCACCATTAGGCTTACTTGTTTTTTTCTTTGATGTTCTCCCTTGAGGGTGAGCGGACCTTCCCTTTTGGCCCGCAGGTGGGGTAAGATTTTGTTGATTGGAGGTGGTATTCGCTCTTGAGGGCGAATGGGCTTTCCTATTTGGCGTGGAGGTAGGGTGAAATCTGGTTATTGTTAGTGGTATTCACTCTTTAGGGCGATCGGACTTTCCTGTTTTGGTGGTGATAGAGTTATTACATGGTTATCTTGGTGGAGGGTATTGACTGATGATATTTAGCAGACTGTTCATGTAGTTGTTTGTTGCTAGTCTGATTATGGAGCTAGCAACATGAAGGGAATTTGGATCCTCGCTGGATGTTGCGGGGGCACCAGTTTTCCGTCGAATTTCTGAAAAGGAATCACATTCGAGGATGTAGTGGAGCAGTGGATGTGGTGAGGCTACCTGGCAAAAAGTGCATTCCCTGATGATATCATCCACTATTCGCCAGGTGCACTTGTACCCGAGTCTCAGACGGTACACATTGACCGCCGTGCTTCGTTGAAGGTTCTTAGGCAGGGTGATTCGCTGAAGATCAGTGGTGGCTTTGTACCAACAGGTGGAGGGGGAGCCAATGTCTGTGCACAGGTTGTGTCTAGTTATTAAGGCGTTAAGGAGTGACTTGGTGGCTTTGTTTTCCATCTGTTGAATCCCAGGAGGCAGAGTTATTTGGATTTCTGCTCTAAGAGTGGCTTGTTTGGTGGTTTCATCGGCTTCCTCATTTCCCTTGATGCCGAAATGGCTGGGAATCCAGGCAAGAGTGATGGCTTTTCTAAGGCTGGTTGTCCAGTGGTAGTGGCTGAGGATGGTGGTGATGATACGTACATTGCCTCTGAGGAGTGGCTTCATGGTGGCCTGTAAGGCGCCTTTAGAGTCAGAGAGAATTAGGGCATAGTCAGCTCCTTGCTGGATGAAGAAGTCGAGGGCGTTGGCTATGGCAACAAGCTCAGTCTGGAGCGATGAGCTGGAGTTTGACAGTCTCCAGGATAGGACGTGGTTTCCAGTGGTGAAGGCGGCAGCTGAGGCTTCAGTTTCTTGATTTACTGAACCGTCAGTGAAGTAGACTTGAGAGTTTGGCCTGCTCCAGCTCTGAATTTTGTCCTTGTATATGTTTTTAAGGACAAGCAGGTTTACCAAGCTTTTGGGGTTATCAGGGAGCTCGATCTTTATGTCAAGTGGTTGGTCATTCCATGGGGGTGGGCATCGGTATTCAGGAAGCAGAGTGTCCTGTATCTTGGCTAGGATGCTCTCCCTGACTGGCAGTGCTTGCAGGCTAGCGCAGACCTTGGCTGCCCAGGATCTAGGATGGTGGTTGGGGTGGCGATTGAGGGCTAGATGGAGATTTGTACCAGAGAGGCATTTATGTTGGGCAGTGGTAGTTTTGGCCACAAAGAGGGTCAGTCTTTGCTGAGCTCTGAGTCTGAGTGGCATGAGTTCCGATTCCATCTGGATGTTTTCTCTCTTGGTCCACATGGGGGCTCCTAGCATGGTACGCATGGCGTTGTTTTGAATTACTTCTATCTTGTCCCACTGTTGGTCTTCTGGTAGCCAGAGTGTGGGACAAGCATAGTCTATGAGGCTGCGTATGGCTTGTACATAGAAGCTTCTGAGGACATTAAATGATGCACCATCATAGAGGCCTGACATTCGACGAAGGACCGCTTGTCGCCGGCTGCACTTGTCACGCAAGTGTTGAATTTCAGGTCCAAAGGTTAGTTTGCCATCGATGATTACACCCAGGTATTGGTGCTTGGTAACCCAGTCCACAGGCTCATTACTTATGACCAGATTAGTGTCTGGTCTCCACTGGTGGATGGGAAGGGCCTTGGTTTTGCGGGTATTGATATTAACTCCGAGGGAGATGGAGGCTTGGTGAATCTTGGTGAGGCAGTGCTGTGTCTTGTTAGAGCTTCTGTCGCCTATTGTGACAAGGGCAAAGTCATCCACATAATTGACGAGTTTGGCTCCATGTGGAAGTGCGATGTCCATGAGTTTTTCCATGAGACAATTAAAGAGGAAGGGGCTAAGGATTCCACCTTGGGGGAGTCCCATTTTCGTGGTTTTTGTAGGTGGAGTAGTGCCCATCTACTTTGACTCGTGCACTACGGTTTTGTAGACGCTGCTTGATCCATGAGGGAAGGTTACTTTGATCTGCTTTGAAACGAGAGCTGATAGTATCGCTGGGATATTGGCTAGTTCAAAGGCTTTCTCTAGGTCTAGAAAAATTATGTATCCACGGCAGTTGTTGATAAATGATGGCATGGAGGCTATGCATTCAGAGGTGCCTAAGCCAGGCTGATAGGCAAACATGTTTTCTGGGAAGGGTGGGCATTCCCAGCGGACTCTGTTAAGTAACATCTTTTCTGCTTAGGAGGGAGATCGGGCGAGGGTTGTCAGGGTCCTGTGGTTTTGGGATGGGCTGAATGTCTGCTCTGTTCCATGAGGCTGGTCTGATTCTTCGTGTCTATGTTGAATTGATCAGAGAGAGCAGAGCAAGCTCCCCTTGGGGCACCATATTTTGAATCATTGTGTATGTGATTCTATCAGCACCTGGGGCTGTGTTCCTAGAGCTTTTGCTTACTCTTAGTAGCTCAGTCAGAGAGAATGGGGCATCTGTTTCATCTTCAGTGTTGATGGCCTCTTCTATTTCTTCCCATCTTGTAGTGGTGAGGTCCTGAAGAGTTGTTCTGGTGGTGATGGGGAGCTGGTTGGAGCTTGCTCTAACCGCAAATTTGACGGAGAGTTCTTCTGCTGCCCTGCTAGGATCCCTGTGGGGGATGATTTTAGGAGGTTTACCTTTAGCAGAGGAGTTAATGCTCCTCCACATCTGGCCGACAGAGGTGTGAGCATCTGAGGTGGAGCACCACTAGCCATTTTTTCCTCTTAATGTTGCGTGTCTCTTCATGGACATGTTCTTTGACTGCCTGGAGAGTGCGGTAGGAGTCTTCAGTGCGACGTTTCCTGTGCATTTTCCGGATGACGTTGAGCCGGTGATTGAGTTCTTTAACTCTGTCACAGTAGTACCATCTGTCCCGATGAGTGGTGTGTTGTGGTTTACAGAGGGGGATGGGGGAGTTTGCTGCAGCTTGCAGGGCATTGACTAGCTCGGCCTCTGCTTGGTCGATGTCTTCGGATGGTGTGTAGGCTGAAAACCAATTGCTGAGGTGCTCCTGGAATCGACCCCCGTCGGCCTTTTTGAAATTCCATCGAGGGGGAGGAGCAGGGATTTGGAAGATTTTAGGAACTGGCAGCGTGAGATGGATCCCGTAGTGGTCGCTTGTGACCAGGGGATGAAATCTCCATGTGGCGTCTTGCCTTAGGAAGTTGGAGACAAAGGTGAGGTCCAGTATTCCACCTCTGTCATGAGTTGGCTCATGATTGTTGAGAAGGGAGACGTCTTCTTGGTCGTCCAGCGGGCTCATGATGTGTCTGCCTGCAGCACAGGGGCGCTCATACCTGAATCTTGGATGGTGCGCGTTGAAGTCGCCTCCTTTTACCAAGTCACGATGACTGGCTAGCCCGAAGAGGGTAGTCAGGTCTAAGCAACCATCGTGTTGCCTGTAAATGTTGTACAGATCTATGCAGCTGCTCTGAAGTTTGATGTTAACAGCGAGGACGTGGACATCTTCGCCGCAGTAGACCGGTCGGGTTGTTTCCTTGGCTAACAGGTTTTACCTGATGAAGGTGGTGCTGCCTCTGTTCTCTCCTGGAGACCAGTGCTGGTAGAATCCTTTGTATCCTGAGAATTTTGGAGTGTTTTCTCTGTGCACAGGGTTTCTTGAACCATGATGACATCTATGTTGTCAGCCTTGGCAATGCCTTGAAGATGTTGTACCTTGTGTCTGAGACCCTGGGCGTTCCAGTGTAGGATCCCGAGAGTAGACATCTTGATGATTTAAGGAGTGGAGGTGGTAGGAGTGGTGATTTGTTGAGGCTGGTGGTGGGTTCTGGAGATGAAGGCTTGGGCGACGACGGAATGGGCTACTTCAATGACTTGAGTGTAGGCATCTTGAGGAGAGGCTTTGGTTTCGAGGAGTCGGACGGCTGCCTGTATGGCTTGAATAATGTTGGTGAGCTCATTTACTGTGAAGAGGGTTTGCTGTTAGGAAGAGGAGGCAGAGGAAGGTGTCTGGATAGGCTGTTGAGGTGTGGGGGTATGGGATTTAAGTCTAGGGTCCCGGGACCTGGTGTGGTGAGCGGGTGTGTGTATGTTCTGAGTGTTGCATGTGACTGTATTGCGTGTTTGAGTGTTGCATGGGGTGGAGGTGTTGGTTTGAGTGTTACTATCACTCAAAGCTAGAAGATTGAGGGGTGATATTGTGACAGTTTGCAAATTCCTTCATGGTTATGACAGAGTGGATAGGGATCGATATTTTGATATGGCTAGCACTAGAACTAGGGGTCATAGTTTGAAGCTTCATAAGAAAACATCTTTGCGGGATGAAAGGAAATACTTTTTTAGTGTAAGAGTAGTTGATAACTGGAATTTGCTAAGCGAGGAGGTAGTTAATGCTAATTCAATCCATAGTTTTAAGGAAAAGTATGATAAGTATCACTAAGTACAAAATAGATCCGATAAGGAGATGGGAAGTTACGAGCTTTGGGCTCTTTCCCGTAAGCACAATTAGGTAAAGAACTCTCCCTCAAATATGCTGAGAGAGCCATCACCACTCAACTCCTAATCACGACAAGAAGAACCCTACAGCATCTCGCTAATGATACATGGGAAAATATTAAAACAGCCTTTACTCTTGAAGACCACGCTGACACCTCCTTCACCCTAACCAAGCTGCGAAGAGTGAGTATAACCTCAAACAACACAGCCCCTAGGGCAAACAGGATCAAGTATTCTATGATACAGACTCTCGGACCACAGGGGGAACTTATTCTGCTCTCACTTATACACTGCACATTCACTTAAAGAGTCAGACCAGCTTCATGGAACAAGGCTGATATCCAGTCTATCTCCAAACTCATGGATACAGAACACCTATACCCTATATCCCTCCTAAGCTGTTTGAGCAAAACATCTGAGAAGCTGGTCCTCAACAGACTTTGCTGGAAGTGCTCACTATTCTGTGGGGACATGTTCACATACCAGCTGGGTTTAGGGTCTTCTGATTGCATAGCATACTTGTTATATTTCATAAACAACCACCGTGGATTCAACGTTTTCCTCAATCTAGAGGCGGCCTTCAAACAAGCCAATGTGCCTGCAATACTCTCAGCCCTAGTAGACAAGCAGGTGAAAGGGAACCTTCTCTCCTGGATCAAGCTGAGTCTACTAAACCGCAGTGCTATTGAAAGGGCAAGAGCACTATTCCATCGACAAACCTCATGACATTGAGACTCCTCAAGGAGAATCTCAGTCTCTTCCTCTTCAACTGTCTCATGGAAAAGATCATGAACATCAAATATCCTCGCGGAGCCAAGATCTTCAACTGCGCAGACAACTTTGTCCTCGTCTCAAGAGGTGATAGGTCCCTCAACAAGACCCAACTATACCTCAACAAAATATACCAAGCCTTCATCTCCCTTAGGCTAAAAGTAAAGGCCCTTAAAACAAAGCCACTTACCATCTGCCAGCACAGATCAAACAGAAGACTGGTCATAAATAATGACCCCCTGGACTGGGTCAATAGGCACCTTTACTTAGGCATCTACACCGACAGCTCACTTTCCTTTGGACCCGAGACCTAATACTTGCATGACAGGTGCAAAATGCACCAGCCAGTACTCTCGCACCTGTCAGGCACCTACGACCTTGCAAGCTTGAATCTGCTGAAAACATTATATATATGGATACGGAGCCTCGTGGACATTGATTGTCCCACACTTTGGCTCTTAAAGGACCACCAATGGGTCAAGATCAAGGCCATCCAAAACAATGCTATGCGGACCATGCTAGGGGCCTCCATGTGGACAAAGCCTGCCTGAGCTTATCCATTATCCAAAGCCATCGCTCTGGAGATGGTTTTTGTTGCCTAACCAGTTGACAGATTGTCCAGATTGCCAATCTAAAGGCAGAGTGTGTTAAGTACCACAACATAGCATGCTGGGAAGGAAAATGTTACCATATGCTTTTTTGTCTGACAGACTTGCAAGAGCTCTTGCTTGTCCTCTGAATCATACAGAGTATTTCTAGTTCCCAGGAAGTTTGGCCTTCTTTGATGCTGCTGTTGTATTAGTAGCTTTCATGTCTATGCCCACATCAAATTATTTTGCTTTTTAACGGCCTTCTTGAAGTAAATATGAAAAATACACCTCAGCTGGTATTATTAAGGTAATAGGATAAGTTTAGCCAGTCCATATCAAATCGAGCTTTCAACAGAGGGTTAAAAGGCTGCTCATATTATTAACTTCATTGCTAAATATGGTATATCTGTGACAGTATCACTGTTGTGAGATAGGTAGGATTTAGTATATCTGAATTTCTGGGTAGTCTAAGATACTAATTGCTCTAATACAACCTAACCTAAGCCAGTTTAATCATTCATTATATAATGGATCAGCATTTTACATTGAGAACAAAGCTCTATCACAAAGAAATTTCGGGAAAACGGTAAAATTGAAATACTCGGAAACCAGTGAAAAACAATTTGTAAAAATATACACTCAATTCTTTTTAATAACTGGGCTTCCATACTATAAATCTGCATCACTGTAAATACTTGAATGTATATCAGCTGCCCTTCTAAATATTTTTTATATAAGTAGCTATTTCTATTATACCAATGCCTTCACTTCGACTCTTTCTGCTGTGATTCCTGTTAAACATTTGGCTAAAAAGAATTTGCTTAAACCACGTTAAAAATAAGGTGACATTTCTTTTCCTTGAGAAAATGTAGTGCATAATTTGGACTGTACTTGAATTACACTCTTAACCTCGTAGGGTACAATTAAATATCATTGCATACTGTCAAAGATTGTAGTAAGTTACCGTAGGAATGAGAGGGACAATGTTGAGTTCCAAATTCTGATGAGTGCTTTCTAAATTACTGCTACAATCCACCACATTTGAACACATACAGGTAGTCCGGTCATAATTCCAAAATTTAAGTGCATATATTTTACTATTTAGTATGTTTTTTGATATAATATATTTGGTCAACAACAAGCTTGAATTCTGATTTAGATAGTACAAAATCTGTTTTGATTTTCACATTTGAAATAATTAGAATTATATGATGCGTCTGTGAAGTAATATAAGCAGTATTCCAACAGATGTTAAGAAATTAATTATATTTTACATAATGTCAATGCTCAGTATAGCTTTATGCCTACTTTTCGCAATGGCAACAGCTTGGTTTAGTACAGTTCTAGTGAATTCTCTTGCATGCATAATTCTTCTTGAGCATTCTTTTACATTTTTACAGACCATTTAAGCAGCTCATAACAGGCCATAGAGGTTACTTGTAATATAGTCCATATGGGAAGCCAAGCCTGCCTGAGCTTATCCATTATCCAAAACCATCATTCTGGAGATGGTTTTTGTTGTCTGACCAGTTAACAGATTGTCCAGATTGCCGATGTAGAGGCAGAGTGCATTAAGTATTGCAACAGAGCATGCTGGGAAGGAAAATGTTACCGTATGCATTCTTATCTGATAGACTTGGGAGAGGTCTTGCTTGTCCTCTGAATCATACAGAAAATTTCTTGTTCCTAGGAAGTTTTGTCTGACCAATAAATTTCCTTTTAATCACGTTGCTGTCATATAGGTTCTTTGATGCTGCGGTTTTATTTGTAGCTTTCATGTCTATAACCACATCAAATTATTTTAGTTTTTAGCGGTTTTCTTGAAGTAAATAAGAAAAACACACCTAAAGTGGTATTCGTAAAGGTAAATAGGATAGCTATAGCCAGTCCATATCATATCAAGCTCTCAACAGAGGGTTAAAAGGCTGCCCGTCTTGCTAAAGCCATTGCTGAATATGGTATATCTGTGACAGTAACACTGTTGTGAGGTAGGTAGGATTTAGTGTAATTACCTAATTGTGTTTACGGGAAAGCGCCCAAAGCTCGTATCTTCCCGTCTCCTCATCGGTTCCATTTTATACTTAGTGATACTTATCATATCTGTCCTTAAAACTATGGACTGAGATAGCATTAACTACCTCTTCACTTAGCCAATTCCAATTATCAACTACCCTTACACTGAAAAAGTATTTCCTTACATCCTGCAAAGAAGTTTTCTTACGAAGCTTCAAACTATGACCTCTAGTTCTAGAGCCTGCCATATCAAAATATCGATCCCTATCCACTCTATCATAACCATGAAGGAATTTAAAGACTGTCACCATATCCCCCTTCAGTCTTCTAGCTTCGAGTGATGGTAAGTCTAATTCCCTCAGCCTCTCATCATAACTGAGATTGCGTATTTCTGGCACCAGTTTCGTGGCATGTCTTTGAACTTTTTCAAGCTTAGCTATGTGCTTTTTCAAGTGTGGATTCCAAAAGGGGGCTGCATATTCGAGTTTTGGCCTCACATAGGTTACATAAATATTTCTGAACATTTCCTTTTCCATATGCCTGAAGGCTACCCTTACATTTGATAAGAATGCATATGCTGCCCTTACTATGCCATTTATATGTATTTCTGGAGACAAATCTGCCAGTATGTTTACTCCTAGATCTCTCTCATTTTCTGTCTCTTGAAGTTGTACTCCAGCCACCGAGTAGTCAAACTTGGGCCTTCTTGCACTTGTACCCATTCTCATTACCTTACATTTTGAACTAATGAACTTCATTAGCCACTTTTCTGACCACTCATGCAGATTATATAGATCCTCCTAAAGTTCTCTACCATTGTTCTCGTTTTCTACTTTCTTCACAATCTTTGCATCATCTGCAAACATATTCATGAATGAATTTACAGACTCTGGTAGGTCATTTACATATACAAGGAACAAAAGTGGCCCTAAAACTGAACCCTGTGGAACTCCACTACTAACTCTTCTCCATTCAGACACCGAGTGTCTTACTCTAACCCTCTGTTCCCTTCCTTCTAAGTAAGTTTTTATCCATTCCAAAACATTTCCACCTATTCTAGCCATTGCTTGCAGCTTCCTAATAAGTCTCCCATGTGGAACAGTGTCAAACGCTTTCTGGAAGTCTAGGAATATGCAATCTGCCCAGCCCTCTCTTTCCTGTAAGATTCGGCTTACCTCATCATAAAATTCTAATAAGTTTGTTACTGTTGATCTACCTTCTCTGAAGCCATGTTGCCTCACTGACAAAAAGTTGAAGGATTCCAAGTGAAGAGAGATATGTTTCCTTAAGTAGTTTCTCCATAACTTTGCAAACTATGCTGGTCAAGGAAACTGGTCTATAGTTCAGAGTCGTATCCATCCTTCCCTTTTTGAAGATAGGTATCACATTTGCTTGTTTCCAGCATCTAGGAATCTCCCCTGACTCCAGTGACTTTTTAAATATGATACTTAGTGCCACTGATAATGCAATATCTGTCATAGAGGTTCTGTGATGCTGCTGTTGTATTAACAGCTTTCATGTATATCACCACATCAAATTATTTTACTTTTTAGCGGTTTTCTTGGTGCATATACATACATATACTCATGCCTCATTCCCCCTTGTAAGGGGGCTGGCAGAGCCAAGAAATGCGCATTAACCACGATCCACACATACCTCAACCACTCCTATCAGCTCCTTGGGGATAAAGGGTTGCCACGTCTCCCTCCCTTCCACCCAGCTTATGTTGTTCACAAAGTAGGTGGGCAAGGATATTCTACAATGAGGCCCAACAGCTGCTTCTGGTTTACCCCCACCACTTCATCACCAGCAACTCTTTTCACACCCGTCCATCACAGTGCACTGAGCTAGTAGGTGAGATAAATCCTTTTGGGTTGCGTCATAAATGCACAATCTTCCTCCACTCATTTCTATCTCTTGCATGCTCTCTTCCCTATTCCACGTTCACTCAGTACAGTGGTAACGCGCTGTCTTCGCATTCACGAGGTCGAGAGATCAGTTCCCATCCAAGACCGAGAGTTTAAGCTGTTTACTGGCAGGTTACTGCTGTGGTTGGGCACCACAGTGGGGGGTTGGGGCTTGCCCCAGCTGACGAATACCCATATATATATATATATATATATATATATATATATATATATATATATATATATATATATATATATATATACACCTTGTTTCTTTTATACGCGATTTTTTTATCCACGAAATTGCAATAAGGCCCCAAAAAAATAATAGTAAAAAACTCGGATTTCGCGAATAACGACCCCCCCCCTTTTTTTTTTTAGATTATTGTGACACCAGGATGGACCAAATAACTATAAAATAAAACAGCCTTTATCAGGCTGTAAAGAGAAACAGATGGAGAGTGTACTGGCCTGTCAGATATGAAGGGATTATAAAAGATGTGTAATGAATATCCAGCTCTCTGCTGGGTTTTAATATACCTCTGCATTACTCTCATGATGTCTATTCCAAAAATTCTCCTCAGATCTTATTATTATTATTATTATTTTTAACAATAATTTTCCTTTGATGATGATTGTGGATATTATTATTATTACTATTATTATTGTTAATATCATTATTATTACGAATTTGTAATTAAACCATTATTTTTACAATAAATAATGTAGTTTTGGTTGAATGAACAAGAGTTAATTAAAGATCTATCTCTCTCTCCAACATTCTATTCTACCCAATAGGGTGGGTGTATATATAATGTATAATGATGATGATCTTTTCTTATCGTAATCCTCTTTGTACAGGTGGAAGAAGCCTCCGCAGGCGCTTATTTACTATATTTAAAAAAAAAAAAATAATATAGTAAATAAGCGCCCGCAGAGGCTTCTTCCACCAGTACAAAGAGGACTACGATAAGAAAAGATCATCATCATTATACATTATATATACACCAACTCTACCTCTGTATGTCTATCTAATTTACATTTGAAGGTGTCTAAGGTATTGGCATTTATTATCCTACTAGGAATATTCTACGGTATTACCAAGCCAATTTTCACCAATTTCCTTTCTGAACCTAAATTTATCAAGATTAAATCCATTACCCATTACGAGTTCTGGTTTGATCATGAATTTTTAAAACTTTATTAATATCACCATTGTTAATCCCTTTAAACCATTTATACACCTCAATCATATCCCCCCTAACTCTGTGCCTCTCTAGAGAATGTAGATTAAGTTTTTTTAATCTGTCATATGGTAGATTTAGGCATTGCATAATTAATTTTTTTTTTCGTTTTTTAGTCTTGCTTTGGTTATTTATAATTCTTATTTTATCTTTGTATACATTTGCAGACAGAGGTTCGTTCTCCTGCATCCTCCTCCTCTTCTACCACATAAGTTACTTGCTTACTGCCACCATGCAAGTCCCAGTGTACTGTATAACTGTTGCCCACTGCATAATTGAGTAAAGTATAGTAATGTAAGTTAATTTCTAGCTGTAAAGTGAATATGAATATCTTTTGTATACTCTTAAAAATAGATACAGGGCTTTCTGCTTTGCTATGTAGTAATAAAATATGTTTTTTACTTATCTTATATCTTTGGCATGGTGTGTCTATGTAAGGTTTGGAATGTATCTATGCCCTTTATCATTGTTTCCTATGGAAAATAACTCGTTTTTTAACGCGATTTTCCATTTACCCGACACTTCTGAGAACCTATCTAGGCGTTATTCTGAGAACTATATATATATATATATATATATATATATATATATATATATATATATATATATATATATATATATATATATATATATATATATATATATATATATATATATATATATATATATATATATACTCTAGGTCTCCCTCTTGACTTAACTCCAATCACTTCTGCACTCCACACTTTGTTCACTATTCGTTCATCATTCATCCTTTCCATGTGTCCAAACCAACTCAACACTCTCTGATCTAACCTAACCCATTCACTCCTGCAGTCAATCTGCCAACTTTAACAGTCCTCATGCATCTCATGACTTTACTTTTACTAATATTCACTCGCAACTTCCTTCTTTCACACACGCTAATAAACTCGGTTACCAAATGATGCAATTCATACTCAGTATCAGATACTCTTTCATTTACTTCCCTTACCGCTCCATCCATATACACATTAAACTACCATGGCGACATTACACAACCTTGATGTAACCCTACATTCACCTCAAACTAATCACTCATACCATTCCCAACTCTCACACATGCTCTACTAGTCATGTAAAAACTCTTCATTGCATTCTTGCAGTAAATAAAAAAAAAATACACCTCAAATGGTATTCTTAAAAGTAAATAGGAAAGCTATAACCAGTCCATATCAAATCAAGCTTTTAAGAGAGGGTTAAAAGGCTGCTGCTCATCTTGTTAAAGTCATTGCTGAATATGATATATTTGTGACAGTATCACTGTTGTGAGATAGAGAGGTTTTAGTATATCTGAATTTCTGGGTAAGCTAGGATACTAATTGCTCTAATACAACCTAACCTAAATGAGTTTAATCTTTCAGCATATAATGGATCAGTATTTTACATTGAGAACGAGGCTCTATCATAAAGAAATCTAGGGAAATCAGTAAAATAGAAATGCTACGAAACCATTGAAAAACAATTTGCACATATGCACTATTCTTTTTTAATAAATGGGCTTCCATACTATAATTTTGCATCACAGTAGATACTTGAATGCAATATTAGCTGCTCTCCTGTAATATTTTTGAGCAAAGTAGCTATTTCTATTCTACCAACGCCTTCACTTCTACTCTTTCTGCTGTAATTCCAGCTAAACATTTGGCTAAAAAGATTGGTCTAAACCACGTTAAGAATAAGGTGACATTTCTTTTCCTTGGGATAATGAAGTGCATAATAATGGTCTGTACTTGAATTACACTCTTAACCTTGTAGGGTACAATTAAATATCATTACATATTGTCATAGATTGTAGTAAGCTAGCGTAGGAATAAGAGGGACATTGTTAAATTCCAAATTCTGAGGAGAGCTTTCAAAGATTCTACTAATTACTGCTACAATCCACCACATTTGAACACATAGAGGAAGTCGGGTCATACTTCCAAAATTTAAGTGCATAATCTTTTACTATATAGTATGCTTTTGTGATATAATTTATGTCGTCAAACAATATGCTTAAATTCCAACAAATTTAAAAAAAATAATATATTTTACATAATGTCAATGCTTAGTATAGTTTTATGGCTACTTTTCGAATTGCAACAGCCTGGTTTAGTACAGTTATATAGTGAATTATCTTGCGTTTATAATATCCCTTGAGTATCCTTTTGCATTTCTACAGACACATTTAACCAGCTCATAACTGGCCGCAGAGGTTACCGGTAATATGTTCCATATGGGAAGCCAAGCCTGCCTGAGCTTATCCATTATCCAAAGCCATCATTCTAGAGATGGCTTCTGTTGACTGACCAGTTGATAGATTGTCCAGATTGCCGATCTAAAGGCAAAATGCACTAAGAACTGCAACATAGCATGTTGGGAAGGAAATTGTTACCATATGCTTTCTTGTCTGTCAAACTTGAGAGAGCTCTTGCTAGTCCTTTGAATCATTCAGAGTATTTCTAGTTCCCAGGAAGTTTTGTCTGACCAACAAATTTCCTTTTAATGCCAGTGCTGTCATATAGGTTCTTTGATGCTGCTGTTGTATTAGTAACTCTCATGTCCATGACCACATCAAATTATTTTACTTTTTAACGGTTTTCTTGAAGTAAATATGGAAAATACACCTCAAGTGGTATTCTTAAAGGTAAATAGGATAGCTATAGCCAGTCCATATCAAATCAAGGTTTCAACAGAGGGTTAAAAGGCTGCTCATATTGTTAAAGTCATTGCTGAATATGGTATATCTGTGACAGTATCACTGTTTTGAGATAGGTAGGTCATAGTATGTCTGAATTTCTGGGTAATCTAGGATACAAATTGCTCTAATACAACCTAACCCAAGCGAGTTTTATCTTTCAGTATATAATGGATCAGTATTTTACATTGAGAACGAGGCTCTATCATAAAGATATTTAGGGATAGAGGTAAAATAAAAATGCTAGGAAGCCATTGAAAAAAAAAATTATAAAACTATACACTGTATTCTTCTTAATAACTGGGCTTCCATACTATAATTTTTCATCACTGTAGATACTTGAATGCTATATCAGCTGATTTTCTGAATATTTTTTTGGCAAAGTAGGTATTCCTCTTCTACCAATGCCATCACTTTGACTCTTTCTGCTGTGATTCCTGCTAAACATTTATCTAAAAAGATTGGTCTAAATCACATTAAGAATAAGGTAAACATTTCTTCTTGTTTGGGGGGATAATGAAGTGAATAATTTTGGTTTGTACTTGAATTACACTCTTAACCTCGTAGGGTACAATTAAATATCAGTACATATTGTTATAGATTGTAGTAAGCTAGCGTATAAATGAGAGGGTTAACGTTAAGTTCCAAATTCTGAGGATCGCTTTCTAGATTTCTATTAAACTCTTGCTACAATCCACCATATTTGAACACTTAGATAGTCGGGTCATACTTCCAAAATTTAAGTGCAAAATCTTATGCTATGTTTTTGTGATATAATATATTTGGTCAACAAGAAGCTTGTAGTCTGATTAAGATTGTACAAAAGCTCTGTTTTGATATCCACATTTGAAATAATTAAAATTTATTGATGCTTCTGTGAGGTAATATAAGCAGTATTCCAACAGATGTTAAGAAATGAATATATTTTACATAATGTTAATTCTTAGTATAGGTTTGTGTGTACTTTTTGCTATTGCAACAGCTTGGTTTAGTGCAGTTCTAGTGAATTCTCTTGCATGCATAATTTCCCTTGAGTATCCTTTTGCATTTCTACAGACACATTTAACCAGCTCATAACAGGCGGTAGAGGTTACTGGTTATATAGTCCGTATGGGGAGCCAAGCTTTTTTGAGCTTATCCATTATACAAAAGACATCACTCTGTAGATGGTTTACGTTGCCTGACTAGTTGACAGATTGTCCAGATTGCCGTTCTAAAGGCAGAGTGCATTAAGTACTGCAACATAGCAAGCTCGGAAGGAAGATGTTACCATATGCATTCTTCTCTGACAGACTTGGGAGAGCTTTTCTTGTCCTCTGAATCATAAGGAGTATTTCTGGTTCGCAGGAAGATTGGTCTGACCAACAAATTGCCTTTTAATACTATTGCCGTCATATAGGTTCTTTGATGCTGCTGTTGTATTAGTAGCTTCATGTCTATGCCCACATAAAATAATTTTACTTCTTAACGAGTTTCTTGAAGTGACATAAGAAAAATATCATTAGCAAAGTATATGAGTTAGATGTCTGTTTATAGGGATGAAATAAATTAGCATCATCTAGAAATTGATATCTGAAGCTGAAAATTATCTTCAAGCAAGTTCATTCCAGGCAGGAGATAAGATTAGGCATTTTTTCTAGACAAAGCTTTCACTGTCAAATAATAATGGAGGGTACATGTAATTGTCATGACTGTAATATGTACCTGTACCAGCAGTTCCGTGCTGTGCCACAACATAGAAGTGAAGTATAAAGTTCCCATCAGTTTCCTGCTTTTGAGTTTTGTCAGTGGAGCATGAACAGAAAGGTGTGGTCTGTTAGAACTGACATGTAGTACTCTTTACCTTATGTATCTATAACATGAACATTTTATACTGCAGACTCACTAAAAACAGTTGTGCCTATGGTATGCAGCTCTGGATTCTTATCCATAAAAGGATGATCAAATTCCCTACTAATCTGCAAGTAGCTCAGATTTTGACTTAACTCTTTATTGTTTTTCTGCATCGAGAAGTACTCCTCTTGGTAGCGTATTTTAGAGTCTTTAGATAATAATCCCTCTGACTCCTTAAACAGTCATCCCTAATCAGGCCCAGACAGTAGCCTTGTTGAATTCTATTGGTAATAAACTTAAAACTGTGCTACTCAGTTCTCTATATAAGAGGAAGAGGCAGGTCTCCATTGTTACAGATGTAAAAAAGGATTCAACAGACAAAACTGTGGTGATAAAAAATTTAAACCAGATCTTGATTACCATCCTTCCGAATCCTCCTTTCCTGTGAAATGAGAATCCACCTGATGAGGGTGTGATGTGGGTACCACCCAGCCCTTCTTAGCTTTCATAGGAGGTAAGACAACTCCATAAATTATGCCTGTCCAGGATGTAACATAGCGCTGCACACAGTAAAAGACATTATGGAAGACTGCACTACTTACAGCCACAATCACCACCAGCACAACATACACTCCCTGAGAGCTCTATGGGAAAGCTTGAGATTGGCCTTTTGGACTTGGGGTTGTATGGTCAGACATCCTAGGGAAATGACATCGACAACAACTACGGGTGATTAATACCTACACCAGTATAACCAGAGCTGGCACTGACTCCACATATAAAATCTGGCTCATGATGAGTCTAATAAATACAAGGAACTCAATTATCAACATGCAATTCCAGCAATGCAATGTTGAACCTGTGTAATCATCCACTGGCTCCAGATATCTTTTAAATTATCAGTGCAGGACATCTCTGTGTTACTAAAGGCATCCTGCTTTAAAACATAACCCTAATTTTGTCTATATCTTGGAGAAAACATAAAACTGCTGTGCATATCGTAATATCGCCTTGCTTGTCAATTACACACAGGATATGAATCAAGCACAGTCAAGGATCTTATTTTTATAAATTAAAACTTCTGCTCAGGACCTGACCATATCCTTATAAACATGATCTTATCTTTATAATAACTCTTTGTAGTGCACAACACACAACTTTATATAAATTGAACATTTTGATAAAAAAAGTAAGTCATCAAGAAGTCTTCAATATGTGACCTCTTTGTTTTACTCCTGCCTTGTCACAGTCTCGCACACTGGTGACCCATGGAGTGACACATCGCTTCTTTTCCTTGTGTCTCCAAACCAGATCGCACTCCAAGAGAATGCCTAATGCAAGCCTCCCTACATTTTCAGACTGGCTCCTGCATCTCCCAATGCCAGTTAATGCAGCCCTTCTGGAGATGTCAATGAGATGGAACCTTCTCTACTTTGCATATCCTCTCTACGCCAGCTTGCATTGCCTACCCACATGTCTACTTCACCGTCAGCTCACCCTACATGAGAAGGCCCAACAAACATGTACAGCCTCCCTGCCCTTCAGGCAGGCTCCTACGTCTTCTTGACGTCAGCTAGAGCCGCTCTTCCACTTGCCAATGAGATGACGACGCCTACCCTCGTCTCTAAGGCCGACCCCCAACTAGGGACACAAATGGCCTTTTGCCAGACTCAACGGCAAACCAAGATATACTCCCTCGTTGACTCAGGACGCCAACGAGATGGAGATGGACCCACTCATCTCCAAGGCCGACCCCCTATTACATGCATAGATGGCCTCCTGCTGAACTCGACCAAACAAAGGTCCTGGCAGTGTTTCCCTGCCCCTCAGATTGGCTTCTGCGTCTTCCCGACATCAGTTGGAGCCTCCATTCCAGACAACCTCGGTCTCCTTAAGCCAATTTTAAGCTACACGCAAAGATGGTCTCCTGCAGGTTCCTGCGGCATTCACCTTTCCTCCCCTCAGCCATCAACCACAGTAACACCAGACTCTGCATCAGGTACGACATCTCCAGCGCACAATCCCTCACCTATGTGGAAAAAAAAAACCCACTCACTATCTATGGATGCAGAAATGGTTGTGGGCACAGACTTCCAAACAAACAACTGCCTCCTTGTGGACATCATCAACAAAGCCAGCTATAAACATTCAGAAATATGTGTGCGCCATAAACCCGTATACATAATTAGTGACTTTAATGATGACTTGCTGTCAGCATATAACAAAATGAAAAGGGTGATTAACACTGTGAAGTCAACACAAATAGTGACAAAACCGACCCGTATAACCCCTAATTCTAGGACTCTGATAGATCTGATGATAACAAATAAAGTGGAAAGTATACCCTATTGGGGCGTACTTCCCTGCCCATGGTGCCTAAAAAATTACTCCCCCTATTTCTTTTGTGAAGCATTAATCAACAATAGAAATGCACTTAATTACATAATAAACACAGATAACGTCGATTTGCAAGTTGAAATTCCAACAAAAGTCTTCCGTGAATGCCTGGATAGTTGTGTACCTATTATAACAAGTAAAATAAGCCGCCCTTCAGCCCCCTTGCCAACTAATTATATCAAAGAGGCAATGCAAATCAGAATTCAAATACAAAAAGAGATAAAATTAATAGATATGATATGATTCTCCGTGAATGTTGTCTTTACTATATTTCAAGACAGTTTATTTCTATATAGATAATGTAAGTGTTGTTTTGCATGATAGTTTCATTTATTGTGGCTTAAGTGAATGTACGTAGATTTACGGACATTGTATGTATACACCTATTTAATGATAAATTTACACATATATTTGTATGTATAAAGTGTAGTTCATTCTTTGGGCTAGTTGTAGAAGAGAGAGGAAAATCTGATACAACAAAGTTTAGCCACAAATATGTCACCCCCTCAGGGTTTTCCTCGCCTGTATGAACAATGAACCTTTTTGTGCAAGTGTTTCCTCTCCCCTTTTCTCGCCTATATAGAGGAAACCTTAGCCCTAGTACCAGGGAACCTTACAAAAAAGGGGTGTTTGGTGAGATTAAAAAAAGACGGGTAGTTGTCCTCGTGAGATGCTACGAGTCACTCATGTTTACGATATGTGAAATTGGTCGTAGTTGAGATTTGTGAAATCCATTTGCTACCGTGATCATTGACAATTCATATACGTTTAATAATGAGTAATTAGTTGCTCTCGTGAGGCGCTGCGAGACACTCAAGTATGACAATGTAGTAAAGATCCGTGGAT
>JAXCGZ010013626.1:52500-71367 GCA_037179515.1 Halocaridina rubra
CGAAAAACACAAGGCGAGAGCGCATCAGCTGATTTGGAGGCGGCAAAGCAGTTTCCTACTGAATTAAAGGCCATCATAGAGGATGGGGGATATACGGCAAAGCAGAATTTTAATATGGATAAAATTAGTTTATATTGAAAACGGATGCCAGAAAAAACATATATTTCCATAGAAGAAAAACGTGCTTCAGGGTACAAGGCAGCAAAAGATCATTTTACACTGCTGCTTGGTGCTAATACTGAGGGCTACATGAAGCTGAAGGCTGTAATGCTTTACCACTCAGAAAAAATTACTTCCAGTGCAATGGTACGCAAATAAAAAAGGATGGATGACTGGGAGTATTTTTAAAGATTATTTCTTGATGCGTCTCCCAAGCGCGTCAGAATGCTATTGGAAGGGTCAGGATATACCCTTCAAAATTTTTCTCATTTTGGATAATGCACCAGCCCATCCTCCGTCAATTGCCGATCTTATCCCCGAATATAAAATTTATGTTTCTACTGCCAAACTGATGGACCAGGGGGTAATGCAGATGATGAAATATCATTACCTTAGGAATTCATTTAAAGACCTCAGCAGGAAGACTGATGTCATCATGGCCGACCTTGAGAGAGCAGCTGATGCCCCGGATCACTCGGTGATAGAGGTTAAGGATTTTTGGAAAGAGTTCATTATAAAGAATGCCATGTGGTTTGCGAAGGATTCTCGGGCTGAAGTTACACAGTTGTGTGTGAATGGGGCATGGAAAGAGCTTTGCCCGCAGCTTGTAAACTAAATCAAGGGTTTTAATCTCAATGATCGGCTGTCAAGAACGAGACTTTAATGTGTTCATCTCACAAAAGGTGTGGGATTCTCCGACGTTGAGGAGGATGTGGATGCCCTAATTGCTTCCCGCAAGGAGGAATTGACTGCCGAGGATCTGGACGATATGGAAGCTCAACGACAACGTGAGAAGGAGGAGGAAAAGGAGGCAGCAGCAGTTTATGAGACCCCTGTGAAAGCACTCATTGTACAAAGATTGACTCAATTATTCCACCATATAGAGAGTGCCTTGGATATTTTGGATAAGGACGATCCTAATATAGTGTGCAGGCTTGACGTATCGAAAGAATATGCATGATGCTGCCAGCTGACAATGAAATTTTGAAAGAAAAGAGGATGATTCCATGGCAGGCAACTCTTAATGCCTACTTCTCAACCAACACAAGTGATTCTCCTACCGCTTAAGTCACCTCCTTACCGCCACCGATCGTCCCAGTATGCCTGTTGCCCATCGAAAATAGAGTGAGTACACCTGTGTAATATTTTACTTTTTTATGTTATATAGTTAATACTGTACTACTATACTGAGGCTTTGCATAATAGAAAAAAAATTGACTTTTCTAGTCTTGCTTTTTTTTCATTTTTTATGTTATCCTTACTTATTTTTGCAGGTAGGGGTTGGCTCTCCCACTACCTCCTCTTCTCCTACCACTTATGTCATCTGCTAGCCACCTGTTGCTCACCGTATATAGTGACTAGAATGCGATTAATATTTCTATTTACATCATTACTGTAATTCAGGCATTGCATAATGAAAAAAAATGAGTTTTCTAGTCTTGGTCTCGTTAATTTTTCATGTTACAGTATCTTTATTTATTTTTGCAGCTAGGGGTTCGTTCTCCCACTTCCCCCTTCTCTTCTCCTACCGCTTAAGTCACGTGCTCACCGCCACCACGCTCGACCCATGCCTGTTGCTCATCTCATATAGAGTAGTATGTGTTTTATATTTTTTTTTGTTACAGTAATTCAGGCATTGCATAACGAAAAAAATTGAGTTTTCTAGTCTTGCTTTGTTAACTTTATGTTACAGTATCTTTACTTACATTTGCAGATAGGGGTTCGTTCTCCTGCTTCCTCCTCCTCTTCTCCTACCAAAGTCACGTGCTCACAGCCACCACGCTCGTCCCATGCCTGTTGATCACCGTATATAGAGTAAGTAGAATGGCTTTTATATTTTTTTTCGTTACAGTAATTCAGGCGTTACATAATGAAAAAAAAATCTAGTTTTCTAGAGTTTCCTTTATTTTTTATTTTATCTTAGTTTACGTTTGCAGAAAGGGGTTCGTTCTCCCGCTTCCCCCTCCTCTTTTCCTACCGCTTAAGTCACGTTCTCACCGCCACCACACACATCCCAGTATGCCTGTTGCCCACCGCATAATAGAGCGAGTTAATTTGTTTACTGTGCAGTATTTATATGTAAATCTGGATATCTTTAATACTGTACACTATTTGCATTTTAATATACTTAAGTACAGGTATTTCAGTTTGCTATGTACTTGTAAAATATGTTTTACTTACCTTATTTCTTTGGCACAGTGTGTTTATGTATGCTTGTGGAACGTATCTATGCCTATTACCATTATTCCTTATGGAAATTAACTACCTGAATTACGCGGGCCTTTTGAGAACCTATCCTCGCGTTATTTCGAGAGGAGACTAAACCTTACAACTTAACTGCAATACTATGAATGAACACATTCTATCTCAATGCCTTTTTGTTCACATTACAGCTTCTCCTAACCTCACTCGTGGCTTCGTAATTATGTGTCATAGGGGTGGGTCCTGGTCAGGTGTAAAATAAGATTCATGTTTTCACATATGGTAACGTGTTTATTTGATTAATGTTAATACCTATATAGCTGAGATTCGAATTAAATGCGAAAAACGAAGCCAAGAGTGAGGTTAGGAAAAGCTGTAATATGAACAAAAAGGCATTCAGATAGAATGCGTTCATTCCTAGTATAGCAGTCAAGTTGTAAGGTTTGTTTTACTATTAAACCCTCAGTGGTGTAGCTGATAGCACCTTGGCAGTAATTAATTATGTCTTCGGTTCGAGTCCTGGTAATGGGCAAAACATGATTCATGTTTTCACATATGGTAATATGTTTATTTTATTAATGTTAATTCCTATATAGCTAAGATTTGAATTAAATGCAAAAAACTAAGCCACGAGTGAGATTAGGAAAAGCTGTAATATGATCAAAAAGGCATTCAGATAAAATGTTCATTCCTAGTATAGCAGATAAGCTGTAAGGTTTATTTTTCTTTTAGACCTTCAGTGGTGTAGTTGATAGCACCTTGGCACAGTAATTATTTGTCTTAGGTTCAAGTCCTGGTCAGGGGTAAAATATGATTCATGTTTTCACATATGATAACGTGTTTATTTGATGATGATGATTATTACTATTATTATTATTATTATTATTA
Source organism: Halocaridina rubra (assembly GCA_037179515.1). Taxonomy (NCBI): domain Eukaryota; kingdom Metazoa; phylum Arthropoda; class Malacostraca; order Decapoda; family Atyidae; genus Halocaridina; species Halocaridina rubra. Next base: position 55,750 of record JAXCGZ010013626.1, read on the forward strand.
TTATTATATATATATATATATATATATATATATATATATATATATATATATATATATATATATATATATATATATATTAATCCCTTGTTATATCGCGATTCACCTACCGCAAATTCAGGGCATAGCAGATTTTTTTTTTACAGAAAAAAAAATAAATTATGATTGTGAAAACAGGACGGGCCAAAAAGTAATAAAATAAAATAGCCTTTATCAGGCCTGGGCACGAAGAATACATAAAGTAAAGAGAAACAGAAATGGAGAGTGTAATGACCTGTCAGATGAGAAGGGATTATAAATGATGTGTAATGAATATCCAAGAATATTCAGTGTAGCTGGTGCCATGAGCCAACCTACTACTGGATACATGTTGCTTATTTTATATCATATTGCAGATTTTCAGGGATTATGCTATTTTTGAATTAGAGGATGCAAACGTTGGCTGCCTCCGTATCAGCTGATGCACCCTCGCACGCTACTTCCCTGCCGATATTATATCGAAAGTTTGCTTGCTGTTTATTCTTAATGCTTTTTTCAATTTTCTTCATAATATTTGATCGCATTAAGTGGTAGAAGAGGAGGAGGATGCGGGAGAACGAACCTCTAACCAAAACTTTTTGCTGCTTCCGTATCAGCTGATGCTTATCACTCATCAGGCACAATATCTTGCTCATAAAATATTTATTTACTCACTGTATTTGGGGTTTATCTAATTTTCAAGATTATAGTATTATCAATATTCCTAGGTTCTAAACATTATTCTATCTTCTTTGCATATCGACCATGCTGCACGAAATCTTAAGGTAAACAAAGTTAGCTGAGAGAAAAAGAAAACTATACACTTCATTACAAAGAAAACATATATCGTACTGTACATGGGAAACTTAAATGAAATATATATACTGTATATACTCTACACGCTATTTCCCTGACGATATTATATTGAAAGTTTACTTGCTGTTTGTTCTTAATGCTTTTTTTCAATTCTCTTCATAATATTCGACCGCATTAGGTGGTAGAAGAGGAGGAGGATGCGGGAGAACGAACCTCTATCTTCAAACATTTTGGCATTTAAGTATCAGCTGATACACCTTCGCACGCTATTTCCCTGACAATATTACATAAAAAGTTTGTTTGCTATTTGTTCTTAATGCTTTTTTTCAATTCAATTCATAATATTTGATCGAATTAAGAGGTAGAAGAGGAGGAGCATGCGGGAGAACAAACCTCTATCTGCAAACGTTTTGGCGCTTCCGTATCAGCTGATACACCCTCGCTCGCTACTTCCCTGATGATATTATATAGCAAGTTAGTTTGCTGTTTGTTCTTAATGCTTTTTTTCAATTCTCTTCATAATATTCGATCACATTAAGCAGTAGAAGACGATGCAGGAGAACAAACCTCTATCTGCAAATGTTTTCGCGCTTCCTTATCATCTGATACACCCTCGCATGCTATTTCCCTGACGATATTATATCAAAAGTTTGTTTGCTGCTTGTTCTTAATGCTTTTTTTCAATTCTCTTCATAATATTCGATTGCATTAAGCGGTAGAAGAGGAGGATGATGCAGGAGAACGAACATCTAACCAAAATGTTTTGCCGCTTCCGTATCAGCTGATGCTTATTCAGGTACAATATCGTACTCATAAAATAGTTATTTACTCACTCTATTTAGGGTTTATCTTATTTTCAAGATTATAGTATTATTAACATTCCTTAGTTGTAAACATTATCTATGGACCATGCTGCACGAAATCTTAACATAAACTAAGTCAGCTGAGAGAAAAAGAAAACGCATACAATTCGTTACAAAGAAAATGTATATTGTACTGTACATGGGAAATTTAAATGAAATATATATATTCTCTACACGCTATTTCCCAGACGATATTATATCGAAAGTTTGTTTGCTGTTTGTTCTTAATGCTTTTCTTCAATCTTCATAATATCACGTTCATATCAATTTACGCTTGCGCGCTGTTATTAATAAGGTAAAGGGTGGTTTGTTAACAGTGCAAGAAGGGTTTATACAGTAAAGGTAAAAATAAATGTAAAATACCTATAATGAATATGGTGCTCCTACTTCTCGATTTTTCACCTATCGCGGCGGGTCCCGGAACCAAACCCCCACGATAAATGAGGGCACACTGCATATATATATATATATATATATATATATATATATATATATATATATATATATATATATAGTAATCACTCGCTATATCGCGGTTCACATATCGCGAATTCAGTGCATCGTGGTTTTTTTGGCGAGTTTTTTTTTCTGGGTATATGCGAAAATATTAAAAAAATAACATTTTTAAGTATTTTCATTATTTTATTGAAAACAAAAATTTTCATTATTTTATTGATACAAAAATGTATTTCCAAGCCTAAAAATAATAAAACAGTAAGAAATAGAAAAAAAAAAACATAAATTTGAACATGTAACTCTGCACCATAGAAAGTACGATACCGGTATCAGCGTTTCGGAAAACCCAAAGGGTCACACCTACGTGAGCTAGCATATATTAAAATTTCCAGTAGCTTTATTATTTTATAGATAAAAAATTTATTTCTTAGCCTAAGAATAATAAAACAGTAAAAAATAGTAAAAAACATAAATAATCACAGTATTACACTATGTAAAATACGATACCGGTATCAGCGTTTGGAAAACGAAAAGGGTCGCACCTTCGTGAGCTAGTACATATTGAAATTTTCATTATTTTATTGATAAAACAAGTACTTCCAAGCCTAAGAGTAATAAAACAGTAAAAACTAGTAAAAAACATAAATTTAAACATAGACACTCACAGTATTGCACCATGTGAAATACTGTGCGATAGCGTACACTGTATTGGTGTCTTGGAAAACGCAAAGGCTCGCACCTACGTGAGATAGTTCATGGAATACTATTGGCTGAAAGGGTGAGAGACAACGAATCACAGAATTGTTTTTCTGTATGTTCTGTATCATGAGGTCTGATTGGCGTTTTGACTGAAGTTTGGTTCTCCCACCATCTTCCATTGTCTCGCCTCACTCGTTCAGTCTAACTGACATGTGCGCAGTTCGCGTTGAGCTTATTAATATGTTACACTTCAGGGGTTGGGTACTTTCGATAACAGTCTCCTATGCCTCAAAAGGCCCCTCTTTAATTTCAAGCGGCTCTTGCAGATCTTTAACGTGTGATTTACAAGAGATTTCCTCTACTGGGGGAGCATCAGTATCATTTCCTTTGCCGTAACAGACTCCTCTTTAATTTCAAGCGGCTTCTGCAGATCTTCTTTAACATGTGATTTGCAAGAGATTTCCTCTACTGGGGGAGCATCAGTATTGTTTCCTTTGCATCAACAGACTCCTCTTTAATTTCAAGCGGCTTCTGCATATCTTCTTTAACGTGTGATTTACAAGAGATTTCCTCTACCGGGGGAGCATTTATGTCATTTTCAGTTTTCAATGCCATCCACCTCCATCATAGAACGAGAAGGAACACAATTGGTTTCTGAAGACTGACATGAATTGAGACCAGTTTGTGCAAAGTCCAAAGTATACTGTATTTCAAAACATCACTAATAGGATACTTGGCCTCTCCACTTCCATATTTTTCATAATGATCAAGGGTTTTCCTATGTACTGTATATTCAGTTCACTTCGTAACTGAGCCATGAGAAAATCGAAGAACCTGGCCTTACACTCGAACGTCTGGCAGCCCTGTATGAACACGTGAAATCACCCCAACAACTCTCACAAGAACATGATGATAATATGGTTCATTTGGTGACCTTCTGCAATCTTCTCGACGATGCCATGTCATTACCACCTCATTCACGGTAAGTTTACCTATCACTTTCATATAAATTTACGCTTGCACGCTGTTATTAATAAAGTAAAGGGTGGTTTCTTAACAGTACAGGGAGGGTTTGTACAGTAAACATAAAAATAAATGTAAAATACCTATGTACATATAGGGTGATCCTACTTCGCGGAAATTCACCTATCGCGGTCAGTCCGGGAACCGAACCCCCATGATAAACGAGGGATCACTGTATATATATAAATATATATATATATATATATATATATATATATATATATATATATATATATATATATATATATATATATATATATATATATATATATATATATATATATAGTAATCCCTCGTTTATCACAGGGGTTCGGTTCCGGGACTGGCCACGGTAAGTGAATTTCCGCGAAGTAGGAACACCTAAAAAAAAAAAAAAAATAAATTTTTCTTTTTTTTTTAAAGATGATTATGACACCAGGACAGGCCAAAAATGATAAAATAAAACAGCCTTTATCAGGCTGTAATGAGAAACAGAGATGGAGAGTGTAATGACCTGTCAAATGTGAAGGGATTATAAAAATGTGTAATGAATATCCAGCTCTCTGCTGGGTTTTAATATACCTCTGCATTACTTTCATGATGTCTATCCCAAAAAGTCTCCTTAGATATTATTATTATTATCATTATTATTATTATTATTATTATTATTATTATTATTATTATTATAGGCAACAATAATTTTCCCTTGATGATGATTCTGGAGATTATTATTATTATTACGAATTTGTAATTAAACCATTATTTTTACAATAAATAATGTAGTTTTGGTTGAATGAACAAGAGTTAATTAAAGATCTCTCTCTCTCTCTCCAACATTCTATTCTACCCAAATGCCCAAACTCTCTTTGTCCCAGCAAACAAGGGAGGGGCACTGTATGCAGTTATTAAAGAAAATAAACCAACAGATGTACAATGATGAGCCCTTAATAATAATAATAATAATGATAATAATAATCTCCAAAATCATCATCAAAGGAAAATTATTATCACCAATAATAATAATAATAACAATAATAATAATAATAAGATCTAAGGAGAATTATTGGAATAGACATCATGAAAGTAATGCAGAGGTATAATAAAACCCAGCAGAGAGCTGGATATTCATTACACATCTTTTATGATCCCTTCACATCTGATAGGTCATTACACTCTCAATCTCTGTTTCTCTTTACAGCCTGATAAAGGCTGTCTTATTTTATAATTTTTTAGCCCATCCTGGTGTCACAATAATCTTTAATTTTTTATTTATTTTTTTTTTTTTAAATCCGCGATGCACTGAATCCACGATAGGTGAACCGCAAAATAGCAAGGGATTACTGTGTGTATGTATGTGTATATATATATATATATATATATATATATATATATATATATATATATATATATATATATATATATATATATATATATATATATATATATATATATATATATATATATGAATCATTTTTTTTACCCCGACCGGGACTCGAACCTAGGACTTATGATTACTAAGTCAAGGCGCTACCACTACACCACAGAAGGTTAAAAGGAATCCAACCTTATAGCTTATATCTGCTATACTTAGGAATGAACGCATTCTAACTGAATGCCACTATGTTCATATTACAGATTCCCCAACCTCACTTGTGGCTTCATTCTAGCATTTAATTCAAATCCCAATCTCATTCGGGCCATGAAATTATCAAATAAGCACATTACATATGTGAAAACATGAATAATTTTTTACCCCGACCGGGACTCGAACCTAGGACTTATGATTACTAAGTCAAGGTGCTACCACTACACCACAGAAGGTTAAAAGGAATCCAACCTTATAGCTTATATCTGCTATACTTAGGAATGAACGCATTCTAACTGAATGCCACTATGTTCATATTACAGATTCCCCAACCTCACTCGTGACTTCATTTTAGAATTTAATTCAAATCCCAATCTCATTCGGGCCATGAAATTATCAAATAAGCACATTACATATGTGAAAACATGAATCATTTTTTACCCCGACTGGGACTCGAACCTAGGACTTATGATTACTAAGTCAAGGCGCTACCACTACACCACAGAAGGTTAAAAGGAATCCAACCTTATAGCTTATATCTGCTATACTTAGGAATGAACGCATTCTAACTGAATGCCACTATGTTCATATTACAGATTCCCCAACCTCACTCGTGGCTTCATTTTAGCATTTAATTCAAATCCCAATCTCATTCGGGCCATGAAATTATCAAATAAGCACATTACATATGTGAAAACATGAATCCTTTTTTACCCCGACCGGGACTCGAACCTAGGACTTATGATTACTAAGTCAAGGCGCTACCACTACACCACAGAAGGTTAAAAGGAATCCAACCTTATAGCTTATATCTGTTATACTTAGGAATGAACGCATTCTAACTGAATGCCACTATGTTCATATTACAGATTCCTCAACCTCACTCTTGGCTTCATTTTAGCATTTAATTCAAATCCCAATCTCATTCGGGCCATGAAATTATCAAATAAGCACATTACATATGTGAAAACATGAATCATTTTTTACCCCGACCGCGACTCGAACCATTCAGTTAGAATGCGTTCATTCCTAAGTAAAGCAGATATAAGCTATAAGGTTGGATTCCTTTTAACCTTCTGTGGTGTAGTGGTAGCGCCTTGACTTAGTAATCATAAGTCCTAGGTTCGAGTCCCGGTCGGGGTAAAAAAGGATTCATGTTTTCACATATGTACTGTGCTTATTTGATAATTTCATGGCCCGAATGAGATTGGGATTTGAATTAAATGCTAAAATGAAGCCACGAGTGAGGTTGGGGAATCTGTAATATGAACATAGTGGCATTCAGTTAGAATGCGTTCATTCCTAAGTATAGCAGATATAAGCTATAAGGTTGGATTCCTTTTAACCTTCTGTGGTGTAGTGGTAGCGCCTTGACTTAGTAATCATAACTCCTAGGTTCGAGTCCCAGTCGGGGTAAAAAATGATTCATGTTTTCACATATGTAATGTGCTTATTTGATAATTTCATGGCCCGAATGAGATTGGGATTTGAATTAAATGCTAAAATGAAGCCACGAGTGAGGTTGGGGAATCTGTAATATGAACATAGTGGCATTTAGTTAGAATGCGTTCATTCCTAAGTATAGCAGATATAAGCTATAAGGTTGGATTCCTTTTAACCTTCTGCGGTGTAGTGGTAGCGCCTTGACTTAGTAATCATAAGTCCTAGGTTCGAGTCCCGGTCGGGGTAAAAAATGATTCATGTTTTCACATATGTAATGTGCTTATTTGATAATTTCATGGCCCGAATGAGATTGGGATTTGAATTAAATACTAAAATGAAGCCACGAGTGAGGTTGGGGAATCTGTAATATGAACATAGTGGCATTCAGTTAGAATGCGTTCATTCCTAAGTATAGCAGATATAAGCTATAAGGTTGGATTCCTTTTAACCTTCTGTGGTGTAGTGGTAGCGCCTTGACTTAATAAGTCCTAGGTTCGAGTCCCGGTCGGGGTTAAAAATGATTCATGTTTTCACATATGTAATGTGCTTATTTGATATATATATATATATATATATATATATATATATATATATATATATATATATATATATATATATATATATATATATATATATATATATATATATATATATATATATATATATATATATACAGAAGCTCCCCTACTTATGAACATTCACAGATACGAACAAAAACCTACCCATGTATTAACGTAAGCATTACAGTACTGCACTGTATTATTGCATTATTATTTCAGTATTAAAATTAATTATTATTGTATTCTTTTCGATTTATGTAGTAGTTATGTTTTTAGCCTAAGTACTGTACAGAACTGCATATGCATGTACTGTACAGTATTTATTTTTTTTACCTAAACACAACTTACAAACAATTTTACTTAGGAACAGACTTCAGGAACTTAACTCGTTCATAAGTTGGGGAGTATATATATATATATATATATATATATATATATATATATATATATATATATATATATATATATATATATATATATATATATATATATATATATATATATATATATATATATATATATATATACAGTGTTGCCTCACTTATCGCGGTAGTTTGGTTCCGGGACCCACCGCGAACCAGGAAATCCGCGAAGTAGGATCCGCCTATATGTACATGGATATTTTAATATATTTTTACGTTTACACTGTATAAACCCTCCCTGCACTGTTAAAAAACACCCTTTACATTATAAATAACAGCAAGCAACGTAAATTTTTATGAAAGTGATAGATAAAATTACGGTGAATGAAGTGATAATGACGTGACATACATACTCATTTACAATTATTTTTTCGTTTACGTACTGTATAAACCCTCCCTGCACTGTTAAAAAAAGACCCTTTACATTATTAATAACAGCAAGCAACGTAAATTTTTATGAAAGTGACAGATAAAATTACGGTGAATGAGGTGATAATGACGTGACATACATACTCATTTACAATTATTTTTTCATTTACATAGTGTATAAACCCTCCCTGCACTGTTAAAAAACACACCCTTTACATTATAAATAACAGCAAGCAACGTAAACTTTTATGAAAGTGATAGATAAAATTACGATGAATGAGGTGATGATGACATGACACATACTCATTTACAAGTATTTTTTCGTTTACGTACTGTGTAAACCCTCCCTGCACTGTTAAAAAAACACCCTTTACATTATAAATAACAGCAAGCAACGTAAATTTTTATGAAAGTGATAGATAAAATTACGATGAATGAGGTGATGATGACATGACATACATACCCATTTACAATTGTTTTTTCGTTTACGTACTGTATAAACCCTCCCTGCACTGTTAAAAAAACACCCTTTACATTATAAATAACAGCAAGCAACGTAAATTTTTATGAAAGTGATAGATAAAATTACGATGAATGAGGTGATGATGACGTGACACACATACTCATTTACAATTATTTTTTCGTTTACGAACTGTATAAATCCTCCCTGCACTGTTAAAAAACACCCTTTACATTATAAATAACAGCACGCAACGTAAATTTCACTAAAAAAATGAAAATACTGAAAAAAAAAATTTTCAATATTTTAATATTTTTGCGTATACCCATAAAATAAAATAATAATTTATCCCCAAAAAAACCGCGATAGAGTGAGAACGCGATCCAAGAAGCGCGAATAACCGAGGTAACACTGTATATATATATATATATATATATATATATATGATGTATTGTTCTTGTCACTAATATAATAAAACTGGATAACACATGAATGACATCAATGTTGTGTTCTTAGTGATAATATAAGGTAGCACTATAACAGATGTGCATCTTCTGATTAACATTAGTTTATTTATATCTAAACTTATTTTACACCTCAAAGCTCCCTATGTACAGCTCACAGTTCCCCGTCCCCTTAGGGTAAAGTTCTAGAGATCTTATTTCTGCCCTGATCAAATTCTAACTTCTAACTGAGCTCTCTGTCTACAACTGACCCTCACTGTCTTGCATATCCAAGATGGCAGGGCGTGGCGACTTGGACAGTCTTGCCAATAGGCTTCCAGCTGGAAGAACTCTCCTCCCTTGTGGGTGGTTTAAGGCGGGGCATCAAGTAGGCCTAATGAGTGTTTTCACAGGTGCACGTATGTATATACATATAGATGTTTGTCGTGGGAAGGTCTGGAACTAGGTGAGCAAATTTGACCTCTATCGGCACTTTGTGCATATATGAGAGAGGCCTAAGGCCATAACAATATATCTAGTTGTCACAACACTCTCCAGGCAAGAAAATACATGGTGAGTATTAATTACACACTTGACTTTCCCAAACCACATGGTCCCTTTCTATTTCACTCTATTTCTTAAACTTATATATCATATTTCAGACGAAGCATTAAAATTTCTTTGAGAGCCTTATAATTTTTAACTATCATTATTTTACAAGAATAAACAGGGCAGAACTATCTAATCAAATGACTTAAGACATACAATTTCATATAATTATCTAAACAGATTTTTTTTTTTTTTTTTTTATGATTGTGACACCAGGACGGACCAAAAAAAAATTATAAAATAAAACAGCCCTCATCGGGCCTGGGCAGGAAGAATACATAAAGTAATGAGAAACAGAGATGGAGAGTGTAATGACTTGCCAGATGTGAAGGAATAAAAGATGTGTAATGAATATCGAAGAATATTCAGTGTAGCTGTAGGCATAGAAAAAGAACCGTAACTGAAGGAAGACTCAACATCGAACTGTCCTGGACAGACCTATTTAAGTTTAAAGAAACCTTCAGCTGTAGTATCGCAACGGGCGGCTGGTGCCATGAGCCAACCTACTAGTTACAGAAATATCAAAATTACTATGCTCTTAATGCTTACTAAAGTTCCTCTGAAAGACATTCTATGGTCAGTGGACTTCATTCCTACAGAACATTTGATTTCTGAAAGAGACTAACAAAAGAAAAATATGTTCCTTACAATAAGCATTCTAATTAAAGAAAAAAAATCAAAATTAAGTATTACAATTACAATATATAGCTAGTAATCTTCTTCTTCTCAGCTTTAACCCATTTTTATATGGGGTCGCGTTGTGAATGAGTCGTCTCCATCTATTTTTGATCTGTGCTTTTTTTTCAATACCCTTCCATTGCAAGTCTTCCCCTATACAATCACGACATATTTTTCTTGGTCTTCCTCTCCACCTTCTACCCCGAGCTTCCATCTCCATCGTACGTCTTCCAACATGAAGTTCGTCCCGACGTAAAAGGTGTCCATACCATCTAAGCCTTCCCTCCTGTATTTTCTTTGATAATTCAACTACCTTTGTCGATCCTCTTATATAATCATTCCTAATTCCATCATTCCTTGTTACTCCAGACATCCACCTCAACATTCTCATCTCTGCTACATCCATCCCCTGCTCCTCTGTCTTCCTCATACTTGCTTGTTTCTGCTGGCTAGTACAGTGGTAATGCGCTGGCTTCGCATTCACGAGGTCGAAAGATCGGTTCCCGTCCAAGACCGAGAGTTTAAGCTGTTTACTGGCAGGAACTGCTGTGGTTGGACACCACAGTGGGGGGTTGGGGCTTGCCCTGGCTAACGAATACCCATTGTATTGAAATGGAAATAAAGTTTGTTTGTTTTGTTTGTTTGTTTGTTCCATATAAAATAGCTGGTCTAACAATGGTCCTATGAAACTTTCCCTTCAATCTCAGTGGTACCTTCTAGTCACAGAGAACACCAGATGCAGACTTTCATTTACTCCATCCTGCCTGAATGCGATGTCTCACTACTTGATCCATGCTTCCACTAGCTTCTACTATGGACCCCAAGTACTTGAACTTCTGTACTCTCTTGCTGGGTCTCAGAGAAACTTCGATGGGCTCCTAAATATTGCATCTTATACTGCGGTATTCAAGACATCCTTAATGGATCTCAGCCTGTGGATATCCTTGATAGATTGGGTTCTCTCATAACCGATCTCAAGGAGGTGAACGAGGAGATGAGCATACACATATGTGAAGTAGCACCTGTCCTTAGAGTCGAAGAGTTCGATGAAAAGATCAACTATTTCAATAATCAACTAGCAACTTGGAGTGAGACCAATGGGGTTTCAGTTATCAAGACTAATCTGCAGTTCAGGCTTGGTACCGGCGACGTTGATCGGATGTGTTATGATGTAAATGATAAGGGGGATGCTCTCAACAGATTTGGCGTCATCAGGTTATTGAACATAATTGCTAAGCAATGCCCATTCTTCAAACTAAGCAACAACTGGGAAGAAATCATATACCAAACCATACCTACTACATATGCTTCTGTATTGCAGCGGCAACAACGACCGGTCACGGCCAATAACGACAGTCAAAATAACACATACAGGAACAGAAACTACGACCGGCATCGCCAGCTCCCCTCAATAAGAAATAATAATGAAATCAGAAACGCCTCTCAAGAAAGTAGCAACGATCAGCATTCTAGAAGGGATCCTCAACAGCATTCGAATGGACGTCATACCCGGGATTTTCGTCATCAGAATCGTCAAATCCCACCTGGTACTCGAGGATGGAGACGAGACTCGAGGATGAATCACAGTCTCCATGATCTCGACCAACCACGGCGCTACCCCCAGCGTCCCCGGGAGAGGGAGAAATTGCAGCAGCTCTACAGTCGTCGACAGCCCTGTTCAAACTGTGGGGAAATAAACCATGATCTTTCCCACTGTTGGTTTAACTATAGACTTAAATGTGGTCACTGCCGTGAACATGGCCATAAAACAAGATTATGTCCCTTAAATATATAGCAATCACATTGTAATACAGGCTTATTGAAACAGTTCATAAACATACAACACATCAATGCACAATCACTTCTGGGTAATTTCGAAAATATTGCACTAATGATCAGAGAAAATAACGTGGATATAATGTGTGTTTGTGAAACTTGGCTCCAAGCAAATATGCAGTCTGGTTTTGTTGCTATACCTGAGTATTCTTTTTATCGATTTGATGGCGGTAGGGGTGGGGGTGTGGGGGTGTATGTAAGAAATCATCTAACGGTCTCCCTATTAAAGACCCCTGAAGTCGAGCGACCTCCTCATCTCGAAGACATTTGGTTGACTGTTCAGAGTAGGAAATCCCCTTCATTCATCCTGGGATGTGTATATAGACACCCACATGCACTCAACGACACCTTTGATTACATCTCCGAGGTATTTCGGTCGGTCTGTTTGAGGGGCAAACCTCTCATTATTATAGGCGACTTCAATGATAATCTCCTTCTTCCTAATAATAAAATGGGGAAATTAATTCAATCCCTCCACTTAAATCAGCTTGTGAATAAAGCAACCCGTATCACCGCTAATTCCTCCAGCATAATTGATCTTATAATTACCAATACACCTAGTTTTATAGTTCACCACGATGTCTTACCTTGTCCTGTAGGAGACCACGAGCTTCTAATAGCTACAGTTAATATCAGGAAGGAAAAGAGACCGCCAATTGTTAAAACTTTCCGATCTCTTGAGAATTATTCTCAAAATTGTTTCTGCGACACTCTTCTTAATGAATACAACATCTTAAATTCAATACTAACTACAGATTGTGTAAATTATCAAGTTTCTACTTTTACTGATGTTTTTACGAGATGTTTAAATGAATGTGCCCCTCTTACAACCAAAGTCATGACACGCCCTCCTGCCCCGTGGATTGACTCTCAGTTAAAAGAGCAAATGAAAAAGAGAGATGACCTCCAAAGGCAATTTAAATCTGATAGACAAAACTCCGAGATGGAAAGAGCCTATAGAAGAGAAAGAAACCTTACTAAAACAATGTTGTCCGAAAAGAAGAAAAATCATTTCAGGGAAGAATTTTCAAAATATAAGGGAAATATCAAAGGAACTTGGAATGTTATAAAAAGAATAATTCCTGCAAATAAGGAAATCTTAGAAAATTCTGACCTTCTCAGTGATAATGTGGAAAAGCGAGTGAATGATTTTAATAAGTATTTTGCTGAAATAGGTAAGTCCACATATGAAAAGTCCCAAGATAATAATGACTTGATTATTAATCAACCACATAATTGCCAGCCTCCAGCTGAAAGAAATATTATCAATAATTTTAGACCGCACCCAATCGATTTAATCACACTTATTCTTATCATAAAGAACCTCAAACCAACAAACTCTTGTGGTTCCGATGGGATACAACTTCGCTTCCTAATTGACTCATTGCCAGTTACAGTATTTTTCATTTTAGTCATTGTTAATACATCCATTGTTACAGGCAGTTATCCTAACCTCTGGAAGCATCCCTATATCATCCCCGTTTTTAAGAGTGGAGATACTAATAATGTTGAAAATTATAGGCCAATCTCTCTTCTCAGCATTCTGTCTAAAATACTTGAGAAGGTAGTTGCCACCCAGTTAATAAATTTCCTTGAATCAAATTGTCTATTATGTGAAGAACAACACGGTTTTCGGCCTAAACTTTCGACCGAGACGGCCCTACTTAAAATTACTGATAAAATTTATAGTAATATTGAAAATAAGAAAATATCACTTTTATTATTGTTAGATTTGTCTAAAGCATTTGACAGTGTACACCATCAAATTCTAATGAGAAAACTTTCCAAAGTTCATGTTGACTCATTTTGGTTCGAAAATTATCTGAAAGATCGAATTCAATCAGTTCGAATGGGCTCGACTCTCTCTTCTTCTTTAGATATCAGTTTTGGCGTTCCTCAGGGTTCAATTTTGGGTCCTCTGCTTTTCTTAATATATGTTAATGACTTACCTCAATTTATAAGAGATTGCCTACTTGTCATGTATGCTGATGACACCCAGATTATGCTTACTGGTGACATTGATAGAATTCCTGAAATCTTAAAAAGGGCTGAAGATATATTAAACTGTGCCAAAAGTTATTTTAACAGTAATGGTCTTTTACTGAACGAAAATAAAACTAAATTCGTTATTTTTGGATCAAATCAATACCTGTCCCGCATTCCTGAGAACATCAGTATAAATTTCAACAATGTTTCACTCTTCCCATCTAATAAGGTTAAAAATCTAGGAGTTATTATGGACAGTACCATGACATTTAATTTTCATATTGATGAACTACATAAAAAAGTGAACGGGACCCTTATTTACTTGAACAGAGTCTATGAAAGATTCGAGCCTGATTGTAGGGTTATTGTAGTCCAAACATTGATTTTAAGTATTCTCAACTACTGTCTAAGTGTTTGGGGTTCCACGACTAAGACCCAGATGTTACGAGTGAAAAGGCTCCAGAATTTTGCTGCAAGAGTTGCCATAGGGGGGGTGCATAAACATGATCACGTGACTCCCCTCTTTGAGAGATTGGGTTGGCTAAGGATGGACATGAAGTTCATATATAATATCTGTCTTTTAGTTTTTAAAATAAATCATGGAATATTACCGGAATGGCTCTTCTCATTGCCAACAGTTAATCAAGTACGTATCAATAACGTCAACACCAGATATCAGAATTCTTTTTACGTGCCCAGAACTTCCACTGATATTGGGGCAAGAGCCTTAAATGTAATAGGCCCGAGACTTTGGAACTCTTTACCCGCAAACTTAAGAAGTTGCCAAACATTACCCTCACTTAAATCTCATCTTTTAAATCACCTACTTAATAAGTGATTTTAGTCTCATTATTATCCTCCCATTGGGTAAACGAAGTGTATGTATGCATATTTTAATGTGTAAATTTTTTTGATTTTGTGCTTTGCAAATTTCATTAGTTTTATTTTGACATTTTACATTGTAATTTGTATTTAGATTAATTATCATGTGTAAATTTTTTGATTTTGTGCTTTGCAAATTTCATTAGTTTTATTTTGACATTTTACATTGCAATTTGTAATTAGATTAATTATCATGTAATAGCCTGATTTTAATCTCATTATTATCCTCCCATTGGGTAAACGAAGTGTATGTATGCATATTTTAATGTGTAAATTTTTTGATTTTGTGCTTTGCAAATTTCATTAGTTTTATTTTGACATTTTACATTGTAATTTGTATTTAGATTAATTATCATGTGTAAATTTTTTGATTTTGTGCTTTGCAAATTTCATTAGTTTTATTTTGACATTTTACATTGCAATTTGTAATTAGATTAATTATTATGTAATAGCCATTTTTGATGGAATAAAGTTTTTGACTTTGACTTTGACTT
>JAXCGZ010013627.1:0-5000 GCA_037179515.1 Halocaridina rubra
GTATTGTGTCATTTTAAAATCTGTTGATGTCATATGCTAAATCATATGCTTTTCAGGAAAGGAACTTGGTTTGAGCTTGGAACTTCTCTGACTGTATTCTGTTATCATATCGTTCATATTCCACTATCATCTCAGTATGAGCCATGCTCCAATTGAGTAACACAGCCTTTCTTCTCGAAATAGGAGTAGTCAAGCTTGTTTCCAATGAAAGTGCATAGCCACTCATAGCATGCTCCATTACTAATTAAATTAAATATTAGGTAGCTTGCAAAATCAGCTCAACGTTGCTTCTCCATCACTCGTAAAATACTCAGTCTCATTGCTACCTTTGTTTTTTTTTGTATTTTTATTCATCTACTCTTCCTTCAAATCACTCCTTTTTTTTTACCCACTCTCAATTTACTCATCATGGGTTATAGATATCTTCAACATAGGTGTTGCACATTTTCAATATATTTCATATATTACTTGCTCACTTTCTTCATTCTGTCCGAACCTTTCAATATTGAAATTTTCAAATAACTTTTGACTTCACTATTTCAATAATTTTTTTTTCAGCTTTTTTTTTTTGGTGCTTTATTTGCTAAAGTTCACCCCTGAACACTTTGTAATATATTTTTCCCTCTGACATTATAGGTTTCTGATTTGTGGTATTTAATTTTTCTGTGCATATTAAGTAGCATTCATTGTACCATTCAAAAATCCAATCATTTTTTTTTAACTCAACCTCCTCATTCCAAATGTCTCCATTGCAATCCTAGAGTAAAATTCTATTTCTCTAACTCCTCTTCTCCAGTACAGAAACTCCCTCTCTTTTCTTCCTCCACTATTTGTAAAATATCTGTCCAGACACTTCTGCATTGTTTTCATTGATTGACTAACTTATTTCTACCATTTCCTTATTGCAGTTTCCTTCCTCTTGCACTCACTTTCATTTTTCTAATAATAATAATAATAATAATAATAATAGAAACAAACAAACAAACAAACAAACATGTATTTCCATTTTTGTACAATGGTTATTCTTCTTAAATAAAAGTAACTTATAAGTAGACATGTAATTGAACTAATAAGTAAGAGGGTAATACATTCAGATAAATTAAATGTAGCTTTCCTAGAAAATAATAATGCTATAATAAAGATGTTAACGATAATGGTAATAATAAAATAGTAATAATAACACTCGATATAGTATCGTTATTATCGGTATCATCACCATATTTGTTTTCTTTACAATGAGAATAATTAGTTCTTACCGTAGGGAACAGAGAAGTCGATAACAGTTTACATATAGAGAGGTTAGTGTTAACGAAAATTGCATTAAATCATTAAGTTTAGTTTATGTGTGAGTGGCAACTATTAGTCCAAAAGAAAACTATATAGTTTGCCTTTGAAAGCTGTGAAGGAGGATGCATTTTTAAGATGCTCTGGAATATAGTTCCAGAGTGTTGGCCCTTTAATAGTGATCATCTTCGAACCTGCATCTGTGTTTGTTCTCTGAATAAAGAGCTCACTGCTCTGTCTAGTGTTGGTTCCCCTTATATTACTGACTGTTTTTAAATCAAATAGCCAGCTAGGATAATGATGGTCCAAAATTTTGCATACGAAAACATAAATAGCATACGCGACCTTGTTTTCTACCCGCAGCCACCCAAGTTTATTGAGAGCTGGTGTGATGTGGTCATATTTTCTTATTCCTTCCATGGCAACTGAGCTGTAAAATTAATAAGCTTCTGTATTCTGTTTATCTGAGTCTTAGTAGTAGCTTCCCAAACATTTGTGCAGTAATTAATGTGACTTAAGGCTATAGATTCAACAACAGTTATTCGAGTGGTAGTCTCAAAATTGTCATTTAAACGTGATAAGGACATTAATGTTCCTGTAACCTTTTTGCATACTTTATCTATGTGGGAATCAAACAACATGTAGTTATCAAAGTGAATTCCTAGGTTTTTGAATGTTTTACTAGATGTAATAATATTGCCGCAAAAATTAATTGTTGTGTTTCCTGGAATTTGTGCTATATGGAACCTTGAACCAATAAACATGCATTGTGTTTTACTTTCGTTAATTAACAGAACAATTTCTTGAAAATAGGTTTTAATTTTTGACAGAGTGTTTTCTGCTCTTAAGGTTAGCTCTGGGAGATTATTAATATCACCACTAAGGAGTAGTTGAGTGTCATCTACATATTGTACGAATAGACACTCAGAAATGTAAGAAGATAGATCATTTACGTAAATGGAGAAGAGGATAGGACCAAGTACTGATCCCTGTGGGACACCAAATGATACATTTTTTGGCATAGAGATAATGTTGTTAAGATGTATAGACTGTTTGCGATTAGATAGATACTCTCTAAACAAGCTCGGATCAATATTTAGGTTTGTACATTTACGTATAAAAATTTCATGGTTTACACTGTCGAAGGCTTTTGGTAAGTCTAATAATACAAGCAGAGAGATTTTTTTCATATCTATATTATTATAGATACTATTCGTAACTTTGAGCACTGCAGTTTCCGTCGAGAGTTTCGGTCTGAAACCATGTTGGGTAATAGGTAATAGTCTATTTGTCTCTAAATATGACATAAGTTGGCATGCAACAATTTTTTTCTAATATTTTAGAGAAAATGGGTAGCAGGGAAATGATATGATAGTTTGTCACATCTTCTCTGTCCCTCTTTTTATGCAAAGGTATTACATGTGATTTTTTCCAAGAGTCAGGAAAATATTTAGTAACATTGGAAGTTTTCATAATAGTTAGAATATAAGATACAATCATGGGTAGAGCATCATTGATGAATTGAAATGGTATACCTTCTGGACCATAAGAGCCAGAGTCTCTTAGGCTCTTTATGGTAAGAATTAGGATAGCACAATCGATAGGATTTATCTTGAAGTACACTCTTTTGTTTAAATTGGAAGAATTGACATTTAAGTAATTACTCATATTCACTGAGATGATGTTTTCTTGTGTTTTCTCATATGTATTTTTGCCAAAGTTAGCAAAATAGTTATTAAAGTTTTCCGATTTGTCTTTCAACTCCGCAATATTTTCATAACTTTTTGCGGTAGTCTTCTCATTTGACATCATGCTTCTTATCACTTTCCATGTTGCTACTGTATCATGTCTAGAGTCATTAAATTGCTTTTTGTAAAAGTCTTTTTTACTTACATTGATGAGAGATCTGACACGTTTCTTTTCTGTTTTATAACGTTCTCGGAGAGTCATATCATATCTAATCATTTGTAGCTCTTTTTATATTTGATTTCTGATTTGCATTGCCTCTTTGATGTCATTAGTTAGCCAGGGGGCTGATTGGCGGGTTATTTTTCTTGTTACAATGGGTGCGCAACTATCTAAACATTCACGGAAGGCTTTTGTTAGAATCTTAAGCTGCAAATCGACGTTATCTGTGTTTATAATTCCATTAAGGACATTTGTGTTGTTGATTTATGCTTCACAAAAGATATCAGGGGAGTAATTTTTTAGACACCGGAATGTCTTGAAGAGAGGCTTCCTTTTGGTCTTGTTATGTTTAGCATAGCAATGTTGAGCTCGTGATCTGCAATTGGGCAGGGATCTACGTCCCAATACAATATACTTTCCCCTTTATTTGTTATTATCAGATCTATTAGAGTCCTAGAATTAGGGTTATGCGGGTCGGTTTTGTCAGAATTTGTGTTAACTTCACAGTGTAGATAACCCTTTTCATTTTGTTAACTGCTGAGAGCAAGTCATCACTAAAGTCACCAAGTATGTATGCGGGTTTATGTCGCACACAGATATTTCTGAATGTTTCTAGCAGATGACTGAATGAACTGGAAGGTGCTTTAGGGTGACGGTAAACACACCCTACAATGAAAGATGGAAGTTTCTGATACTGCACAGTGATCCATAAATCTTCGAGCTCTTCAGTTTTTTCTAGACCTGTGGTTATTTCTGATGCACTAAGATAATTTCTAACATAAATACAGACCCCACCCCCTCGGCCATGGTCATTGCATAATATTTTAAACTCTGGGATAGTCACATATTTATCTTCAGTTGTAGGAGGAAGCCAAGTTTCACTTACACAGAGGATGTCTATGTTGTAGTCTTTTGTTAGCATTATTATTTCCTCAAAATGAGCGAGAAGGGACTGAGCGTTCACACGTACTAATGTTACATTCTTACCATGTTTCATCAGGGTGGTATCCATAGTCATAGTTGTAGTTTGTTCTTGGATTTGTCCATGATTTGTTTCGATTGTGTGATTCTGTTGGGAATTCATCATTATAGTGTGTTCTGGGGTTACCCCATGGATCCTGGTGTCTGTACCTGCCGTTGGATGGGTAACGCTGATTTGAGTATGTGCCATGGTATGATAGGGCTTTCCCAAAGTTTGTATAACTAGGTGAGTGTCTAGGATTGTAAGAGCCATCTCTCTAGGAGAAGTCTCTTGTGATTGGACGGTGATAAGAGAGGTTTGTATTGTATCTCTTTCTGTAGTCTCGTGGATAGGGGATCGTTTCATAAGCTCTTTGCTGTTTATTCTGGTATGACAGTAGTTTGGGATAATGATAGTAACAATAATAACAGTGATAATAATAATAATAGAATAATAAATTGTCATGGAATATTAGGATGCTAACAAAGAGGGAGAGGTGTATAATAAGCCCAAAATCCAAAGGCCAAATAATAAAAAAATGGACTTAATTCTGAAAATACACACTTATAATAATTATGTTTAGGAAATGTCAAGAATAACAGCATTGATGGACCACCCATATTTCTATCTAGCCTTGCAGATGGATCCTAGAGGCGTAAAAGAGGATTTTTTTTTCCATGAAACTAGTTGCCTTATAAGTTACTTATAATTACAAGGATTCTTACAAATTATCCATAAATGCTCATGAATTGATTTCGAAATTGTTAGATACAGGTAGAGTGCGAATCAAGTAAAATATGATCTCAGACATAAGGTCGTTGATGTCGATTACTTTAACGGTTGACAG
>JAXCGZ010013627.1:7500-15000 GCA_037179515.1 Halocaridina rubra
TTATTATTATTATTATTATTATTATTATTATTGTTATTATTATTATTATTATTATTATTATTATTATTATTATTATTATTATTATTATTATTATTATTATTATTATTATTATTATTCCTAAACAATTTCCATGCTAGTTATATCATTACGGTACGGTAATGTAACAGTTCCCAAAATGTGCTACATAGTTAACAGTTATTTTATTATCTGTCAGGTATGCTAGGCTAAAGATACATATTCTTTTATGCTCTGCTATTTTGGAAATGGTGTCACCATCAGTCTATCCTACACACACTTTAGGGTGCCAAACAATATAATGCATATATATACACTTCCATCCCCCGTTATCCTTAGCTTTTGGAAAGTTTATTTTTATATATATTTTCCTTAATTGTATTTCTGGAATTAAGCACTAGCTTTTTACTCACTTAATTCTCGCTTGTGTTAAGAAGAATGCCGAACACAATCCTAATAGAAGAGATTTACAAAAGAAAATCTTGAAGATAGTTCTCGTAAATTATAGAGTTTGAGAGAGCAGACGGGAAAATATCACTGATGTAACTGAAGAGTTCTGTAATGATTTGACTTAGAAGATGCAGTCACTATTAACCAGTAGAGAATATTCCACTCCTTCCAGCTATTCAAGTAGTGAATGACTCAGGGGACAATATTACAGATCAACATCGTTTTAGCTACTGAAGTATATGAAATAATAAAAGAATATCATGTCCATTGAACTGGGGGAACAAGATAATCTTTTCTTAAGGAATATGATATCTTAACAGATTCCAAGATGCCATGGAAAATAGACCACATTACCGATCTCCTGAATCAGGGGCGGAGAGCCATAGCTCCAAATTATAGCCCACCTTCTTAGACAAAGAAAATGAAGCTATGGATAATGTACTGTGCAGGAGCATTTCTCTTCTCGAGGTGTTTTGACGTTTCAGTTGTAGGAGAAATATCTGCTTTGAGGAGGAGGCTCTATAATAACTAAATTGCAGGAAGTTTATGATGAAGAAACATCATCTTACAAGAATTAGAGGATGAGGCATGTTGTATTCTTGAGGATTCAAAGAGCGTTTCATACGGTCTAGTACGAATACTCATTAGGAGGCCCAATGAAATGGTAATAAATCTAAATATGCTGTGGGGGAGAGTACATTAAGACACGTAAATGTACATCGAATTAGGTTTGCGGTGGGACTACACAAAGATCAGAATTAAGACCGCATCTGTTCCTCATACAAATAAAATGAGATGCTGGCGGTAATGGGGGCATTTATGAATCATATTGCAATAAAAAGCCAATTTAATGAGAAGAAATATATTAAAGAGTCAGGAATTTCAGGAAGACCTTAGCAGCAAAAATGAGAGGCTAGTTCAAGTAGCCACTGAGATTCACAGAGTAAAGAAAAAGACGCAATATAACTCTACTTCCTGAGTGTAATTTGGTACAGTTGCAAGACAGGAGTATCCGAGAATGAAAGCTATGCAGGGATCAATATACTGAGAGATTTGTCTGCGAAAATGCTCTGTGATGACATAGTAAAGGGAGGATATGTCTTCCTAGTAAATATAAATGTGACCTCTCGACATACGGATGAAGAAACATATTCAGGTATATACATGACTTATTTTAAGGCCTGAGTTTGAATATATAACCCCTACTGAAATCTGTACTTGTAAAAATACATTAAAAATATGAAGAAAGTTTAGAGACCTACTACGATGCTGGTAAAAGGTACGCTAGGTCTCAGTGAGATGTAGAAGGATTTCGATTTTTCCCACATGAAATCAAATAAAATGAAGGAAATATGATTATGGCTTTAAATTCTTTCAGTTTTTGTTTTAATAGAAGTGATTCCATGATATGAATGCGCATTGTACCAAAGCTATCGAATAGAACTTATTTGTAGAAAGCAACGAGTATTGTTAACTGCTAAAAATAGAATGAAATAGAATAAAAAAAATGGAAAACAATCTAATAAAAACATATTTCTTCTATAATCAAATTATATAAAATACATTTTAAATATTTCAGTCCCATGAATGATCGTGGACACTGACAGCTGGAGCTTATGGAATAAATCTGGATAACTTTCTTCCCGCCCCACGTCAGGTTTCAAGCTTGCGATATTAAACTAGTCCTATTTAGGAATTCTTCCTCAACCACCGTTAATTGTAATAAAGACTAAGAAATGGCGATCACTTGTAGTTTCACTGCTTTAAAAAATATCCCCTAATGAATGAGTTCAATCAAGTGTAGGTAATAAAGACAAGTTAGGAGGGGGAAATTCAAATATCTTTGCATGTCAAATGACTCAAAAGAGTAATTAAATCTAAGGTAAGACTATAAGCATAAGCCTAATTTCAATGGAAATACGGGAAAAATAATCCTTTGTATGCTCACCTTAGAGGTAAGGATAACTAATTTTATGTGTGTGTGTGTGTAAGGAAGATATATATATATATATATATATATATATATATATATATATATATTTATATATATATATATATATATATATATATATATATATATATATATATATATATATATATATATATATATATATATATATATATATATATATATATATATATACTGTATATATATATATATATATATATATATATATATATATATATATATATATATATATATATATATATATATATATATATATATATATATATATATATATATATATACAGTATATATATATATATATATATATATATATATATATATATATATATATATATATATATATATATATATATATATATATATATATATATATATATATATATATATATATATATATATATAGAGAGAGAGAGAGAGAGAGAGAGAGAGAGAGAGAGAGAGAGAGAGAGAGAGAGAGAGAGAGAGAGAGAGAGAGAGAGAGAGAGAGAGAGAGAGAGAGAGAGAGAGAAGTTTAAATTGAAACTTGGAAAAATAATTGCATGTTTTCAAGAATTGTGAAGCACATATGAATGTGGGTATGCTGGTGGTGATAGAAACGCTCAGAGAATCTCTGGAGAAGAATTAAAGGTTAAAGGTTGCCGGTGTTTCAGTTCCGATATCCATCTGAGATGCTACTCAGAACGTCAGCCGGGGCAAGCCCCACCCCCCACTGTGGTTCCCATCCACAGCAGTAACCTTCCCAGTAATCTGCTTAAACTCTTAGTCCAGAGCGGGAACCGATCTGTCGACCTCGCGAATGTGAGACCAACGCGTTACCACTATACTAGCCAGAAGGCTAGATAGATATATGCCGCCAATTTAGCAGATGCAAAATCAGGTTATGTCTTGATGTGTATAAAATGAGTAAAAAGTAGACAAGTGATTCAAAGTTTATTATGGAAAAGAATAAGGGAAAAAAATGAGATAAAAAGGCAAAATAAAATAAAATAAAATAAACTATAGCAAAATTAGCAAGTACTAGGCAATAACAGTGATTGAGAAGCATAAGTCACCAGTATATTATAGAATTTAAGAGAGAGACATTCGAAATGGTCCAAAGGATCATAAATCGAATCTTTTACGAATTGATAGTGATATAAAGTGTACTGCCTTGAATCATAAGTATTACTATTATTATTATTATTATTATTATTATTATTATTATTATTATTATTATTATTATTATTATTATTATTATTATTATTATTATTATTATTAATTATTATTATTATCATTATTATTATTATTCATATTCATATTATTATTATTATTATTACTAATTTATTATTACTATTATTGTTAATACAATTATTTTCATTATTAATAATAATAATAATAATAATAATAATAATAATAATAATAATAATAATATAATAATAATGACGCATTCATTGTTAGCCTTGACATCACGTCTCTCCACAATAATGTACCTGTTAGTGAAGCTGTAGACGTCGCTACCAATCTAATGTATGAGAATGATAATAGTTTCCGGGACATGGATCATTTGTTGTTCAAGAAAATGCTGAGTTTAGTTGTGGGAGACTCATATTTCTTTTTCAATGATATTTACTACCAAAAAAAAAAAAAAATCTAACGGATTGGCAATGGGATGTCCATTATCTGCTACATTATCTAACATATTTTTATGCTTTCATGAAACATCCTGGTTAAATAATTGCCCTTAAGAGTTCAAACCTACTTTTTATAGAAGATACGTTGAATATACGTTTGTGATCTTCAGAAAACAAGAATATGCCCAAAAGTTTTTTGACCATATGAACAACAAGCACAATAAAATAAAGTTTACAATGGAGGTAGAGAATGATAATAAAATCTCATTTCTAGATATGCTAATTGTAAGACAAAATAACAAGATAGATATAAGCATTTACAGAAAACCATCATTTTCCAGTCTTTGCGTAAATTTCATAAGCTGTTGCTACGAAAATTTTAAGCATAATTCATTTTGTACATTGCTATATTGAGCATTTAGATTACCATTTACTTATATTCATTTTCACAGTGAAAGAGATTTCCCTACTTGGCTTCCTTGTTGTAAATTGATATCCATCCAACATATTCTATAAACATCTTAGAAATTTTTCTAATAAGATTTTTTTGCACAAAACCTGTAAAAGAGGGTCCCAAAAAGATGCAGATGTACATAAATTGCCCTACTTTAATGATATTTTAAACTATTACATAATAAAGCAATTAACTGCAATTTACTACAGATACTACCCTCATATTAAACCAGTCATTTTATTTTATAGCAACCATAAACTTAAAAATTATGTAATCCATAAGGACAAGTTACCTGATTCGTTTTGTTCAATGTTTTTACCTAGATAAGAAGAGCTTATGGATATATAGGATAAATGTTTGAAGTCATCAAAATGCTTCAATCACTAAATATAGTTACCTATTATGCAACGTTTTATTTTCGTTTTGATTTGCTCTTCGTTATGCATTGCTGTATCCAAGACTCGTTCGCAGACAAGGGTGCGAGAGTTTTTGTGAGCGCAAAAGGTAAATTAGCAAATTACTGCATGCTGGACACCATATTGCAAAGATGACACCGGAGTATTGAGACAGAGAGGTTGTTGTTTAAAGCTTCGTTAGATGCTTTTTTTCGACAACATATGTGGTGTTTTAAGAGCACTTGATAAGTGGAATGTGCTGAACGATAAAACTGTCAGGTGATGAAAACACGCAAATAAGAGACTAAATCCATTATTGAAAGTGATTCTGTTGACAGAAAAAGTCTGATAACCACGCTAGCCTCTTCATAGATTTACTTGATCCGAGAAGTTATCCAGCTGGTGTGGCCAATATTTCTAATGAACTGGTATCAACTAACACTGATAACATTAACAAAAGATTAGAAATAGATCAACAGCAGACAAATGAGTATGAATCAGATCTTCAGTCATCTTCCATCTATCACTGAAGAAGAATGTTATTACAATGGAGACTAAATTATATTAACAAATACTGATGGTATGACTGTTCACAACACTGAAGTTGTATACACTACAGTGATCGGCATTCAATAGTCCGGTGATCTGAGAGTTAAAAAGGTTCTCAAGCAGGAAATATCTGCAGTTCCTCCAGTGTTATTCGACGAAAATTAGGACATGAAATCATAGAGCAAAGCCTCCTTGAATCAAAAGCTACAACAAGTATCAACCAATCATGCCTGCATTCCAAATGCAATAATCATCGACAGATGTGTAATACAGTGGACTGGTCATTGCCCTGAAAGTGGAACAATTGAATTTTACTGGAAGACTGAACTAATTCCTCAGAAAAAAATGCACACATCACCTCAAACGGATATAAGCAAACAAGTACCAAGAGTCATACTGGTTTCAATTAAGACGACAAAAATGCTAGTCACTAATATATACAGAATATGCATACTCCTCTATCGATTCAGAAAGTAGTACTCACTGTCACACACAGTAAGACCTAGCTGATCAGCTTGACCATGTGGTAAACACCTACAACAATGAGCTGGTGATAACATCTGGAAAACCAGTTCTTTTATCATTTAGAAGTTGTGAAATAACCATGAGGAATGCTTTGCATGCACTCACGACTAGGCGGATGTGATCATACTTGGCACTCAAGTATAAAAATATTACACTCTACGCCCCTGAATTTCGTGATTTGAACAGTTGTGACACTAAATTTAATTTTTTCAGCAATGGTAAAGCAACGGCCTTAAAAAGCTCTAAGCAATGAAGCAAAATATTTGTTAGAAATCGAAGGCGTTATTATTGGAAATATTGTATCACACACTATTTCATTTATATCCGTGAATAATATTTGAAAGCGATATAGAGGCGAGTCAAAAGATTTTATTGCTGCCTAGTAAGCAATAACGTCCAGCAAATATTTCAAATGCTCCAAAGTAGAGTACTCTGCCTCCTACTGCCTATGTGTTAAAGGAACATGTCTGACGACCATATGATCAGATTATGATCTGAAAATTATAATCTCAATATCACCACCTACAGCAGCAGGTACTGCATACTTTGGAAAAAGGCCAAAAAGAAAAACAATTTCTTCCACTGCGGTCACAAAGCATGGAAACTCTGAGTACTTGTCCAGGTTCCCCACGAGCAGGGAGGGAGCTTCTGATCTGATTTTTGATATCTGAATAAATATTTCAGTACTTGCTAAGAATGAGTTTGTTTATACTGGATCTATAAACACAGTCAACGAAGATGCAGGTACTGTTAATTTTTTAGAATCCAGAAGGCCGTTGTTATACATGCGAGTCTTTTCTAGGAAGATGTAGTGTCTGATATGATTTTTTTATTTACTGATTCTATTTCACAAAACTTTTTAACTTTTATTGTACTATATATAAGTTCCTTTTTCAATTTAATCGGTCAGATTTTACAATCTAGCGAAGAGGAAATGTTCTAGAATTTTATGCAGGTGATTATTTTTTCGTAAGGGAAAAACTGTAGAGGGGAAGGAGAAAATAATTAAACTCCCATTATTAACCTCTTGGATTAACCCAGATGCAGCGTTGACAGCGACTATTACTGTTCCTACTGTTCCACTCCTACATTCAGTCATATAACTCCAAAAGACGCGCCAATGGTATAATTGTTTTATCCTGCTGCTCGAGACAGTCGACAAGACAAAATACCAACGCAGAAGGTGGTTCTAGATCCACCTTACTAACAAACCAGATTGATTGATAGAAGCACCTCAAACTCACGCAGAGAAGATAAATGAGGCAATGTATTTATCAAGGATTATGTTTAAGCACACCCCTTGAGGGAGGGGGAAAGAATGCTTTCTATATGTTCCCTTGCTTGTTATAAGAGTCGACTAAATGTGGTGCAGAAAGGGGACCGGGCATCCCCTCCTTTGTATTTTCTCTTCATAAAGAGTATTTTACCTTGACCAATCCAATACCTTTATGAGGGAAAAAATGGCTCAAATATATAGATAGATAGATATTTAAGCATGAACAAAAGAACATGAGTGTCAAATATGAATGGCTA
>JAXCGZ010013627.1:20000-27500 GCA_037179515.1 Halocaridina rubra
CCATTCCAGTGTCCTTTATATTTCTTTGCACAACCCATGTCGTCCAATGTTTGGAAACCCTGCAGTGTTTTTCTGGACATGGAAGCGAAAAAGAATTACATTATTTATTTGGTTTTAAGAGACTGGAAGTTTAGATTCCTTATCACTTGAAGAGCATCAAATAGAACAAAAGGAATGGCAACATGCGTTGACTCATGTGGTTTCTGTTATGCACTTTCTTGCCTCCATAGGTTTGCTATTGCGTGGAGAAAATCATATTAATGGACTAACATAAACTGAAACTTTTTAGGTATTTTCGAGCTATTGAGTGAATTTGGCCTATTTTTGGAAGAACATATCAAACTGCATAGATATCTATGAAAATGGAACCATACTTATTTGTCTCCAGCCATTTTTGAGGAATGTATTGAATTAATGGGACAACACGTTTTCTATTCAAATATGAAAGATTCCAATTCTCAATCAAAAAGTTTCAATCCAACCCAGATATCACCCATCTTATTAGCTGCGTTATTATCCTTTACATTCGAGAATTTGAACCTGTGGAGTAATTCATTAAGTTCATCCCCATTATTTTACGTTGAAAAAAAATAATTTAGCTGGAATCTATGTGGGTTTCCTTACTGAAAATAAATTTCCACAATCGAATGGCCCTAGCATGTCCTATATTAATTCCTCAAAAATGTCTGAAAGTTATACTGGATTGCAAGGACAGACTTAACTCCTCAATGTTTTCACTTTCTATGCCCCCTGTGTTGAACACGGTCTGAACTTGGTGAGTGCAAAAGTGGCAAAATGCAATCTACTGACTAAAATTATTAAGTTTCTTCGATGTTTGTATACCCTTTTCTCGGTTTTTCACATCAGAAGAAATGTTTTGGCATCATCTTTAGGAAAATATATTGTGGTCAAGTGTCTATCTGACACTAGACTGACGTCACATTTTTATGCTACTAGTGCTCTATATGGGGTATTGGATTCTGTATCATGTGACACTGAGCATAAAATGATCACAAGGATAGAGGCAGGAGAATTGAGCATGGAAATGGAGAACTTGGAAATGATCTTTCTGGATATTCTTTGTGAAAATATTACTGTAAGTGTGAGCAAAAGAAGTTAGGTGTTGCAGGCAGAGGATGTGAATACATATGTTGCCATGAATCTTCTTGAACATCTGAAAACCTAATTACAGGAAATTAGAGATAATTTCGGTGAATACCAAATAAACGCCAGGCGTATATGCAAGTATACAGATTATTAAGTTGTGAAAAAAGACAGAAAACGAAGGATGTTTCTTAATGGATATGCTCAGAAGAAGAATTAGTATTTTAGAATTTGGAGAGTTTGAGGTGGATATATTCGTTCCTGTTCTGGACTCTATTCTCTCTGAATTGGCAAAAATTGTAGAAGCTTATTCATGGAGTGGAAATTTGCATTCATTCTTCAGTAACTGAAAATAACTTGATCATGAAGAGCTATAGGCAAATTTTGAGCATATGTCAATTATTTTTCACAGAGGCCGTGACTGTGATGAGCTTTGTAATGAATATGGGCATCTTAAGAACTGCATTTTTCTTGAAATAATTTGAGACTCTTCCTGTACTGTCCCTTAAATATTGTTGGGAGATTGAAATCTGTCTTTTCCAATATCCGAATGGCATTTAGTCTTCCTGTGCATGATAGTGACCAACTTTGCAGGATAATACTAATTTTTATGACTGATTCGTATGAAAAACCAACTCCCCGTAGCACAACGGGGCAGCAACATTTGAATTGGCCTCTACCTATATGTATCGAGAATGACATCATGAACATTTATTTCTGCCTGATTATAAAGCGACTTTGTGACTAGAAAGTCTGCATATGTTTGCACTGAGTTCATGCTTCATGATATATGTATCATTTTTATCGAATTTTTATTTACATTTTTATTCCTGTGAAAGATGTTGTGGTGCTGGCCCCATTCTACTGTTGTGCCCAGGAGCGTAAAATGCTGTTAAGACAGCCCAGGGTTTTTCCTACTGATGCAACACGGAGATGTTTATTATGCATCAGTCAAGGAGTTATTGAAGAATAAATGTGTCTTTGCTGCAGCGCATTATTGTTCTAGTGGCATATGTAGCTGTGTGTTTGCTCAGATGCTGTGTTCTATATTCAGTAACTGCAATGCTGGAACAAAATGTCACAATGACAACACCAGAAATATATCAATCTTAAATATTTAAGAACACTCAATAATTATTTTTTCCTGTATTTATATATCTGATATAATGATTTGTTAAGTAGCTCTTGCTTTGTTCAATTTTAGTTTGCTGATAACTTAAATATATTTGATAATTGTATATATTGGTAATCGGCAAAACATGTATTCAAGATTTAATAAGTTGTTAATTTTTCTCATCACAGTTTCACCTTCATGATTCCTTTGGATAGGCCATGAAACCAGAAGCGATCATAAAACATTATATACGCCTCGCATCAAACTTTTCCAAAAATTTGACTGGACTGTAGTGGAAATATCTGTGTTAATGGCAAAGAGAAAGCATTTCCTGGCTCGTTGAAAGTATTCTATTAGATGCAGTTTTTCCGGGGTACTTTCATGAAGATGCTTCTGAATAGTGAAATGTTCTCCATATAGTAGGCTGGTTCTTTCAGAGTGCTAAGTATTTTTTCATATGATGGTGTCCCCCGAGAGAGGGCAAAAGATTCCTTCCCAGCAATTTCATCTTGGCAGAAAAAAATTTCTAGGTAAGTGTGAACAAAACTGCAAAAAGTTCTATAAAAAAGAGAGAGAAAGAGAGAGGGAGAGAAAGAGAGCATGTATAGACGTGTTTTTCATTATAGATAGATAGATAGATAGATAGATAGATAGATAGATAGATAGATAGATAGATAGATAGATAGATAGATAGATAGTAGATAGATAGATAGGTGGAGAGAGAGAGCAAATATGGATATTTTTATTAAAGAGAGAGAGAGAGGAGAGAGAGAGAGAGAGAGAGAGAGAGAGAGAGAGAGAGAGGGAGAGAGAGAGGAGAGGAGAGAGAGAGAGGAGAGGAGAGGAGAGAGAGAGAGAGAGAGAAATCATCGCAATGATATCCTTTCACTTTACAGTACTCCCTTCTACGTAGTATATTTGAACTTACTGGTCCTAAAGAATTTAGAATAATAAACTTACAGTATTGTGTTGGTTTTCAATAGTGTTTTTATGAAAGTGAAAGTAAAGCGCATGCTGATGAAGTTCATTATATTATTTGGTCGTTATAGAATGCCATGAGAGAGTGGAAACACGTGTTTTCAGATTCTCCGTTAAACTAAGACTGCTGATATTTATAGTATTACGCATTCTCATAAATATCCAACGAACATTCACAGGGAACCTGACTAGAAAGGGAAAACAAAGTAATATTTTTCTAGGTAGCGTGAAGTGAAAAACGACCAGGAAATCAGAATATAAAATTAGTTTCCTCCCTCCCTTTTTTGAGCTCTTATATCATGCTATTGAGGCCCAGTCGTTTTTCAAACGACCGTAATAAACTAAAAAGAATGGGTGCGAAAGTACATGGAAGGAATATTAATAAAGGGATGTAGTTATGTTTTTGTTTCTCTCTCTCTCTCTCTCTCTCTCTCTCTCTCTCTCTCTCTCTCTCTCTCTCTCTCTCTCTCTCTCTCTCTCTCTCTCTCTCTCTCTCTCTCTCTCTCTCTCTCTCTCTCTCTCTCCTCTCTCTTTCAATTCATATTAAGGAATAGACATTCGGAACAGCTGATTGAAGAAGAACTGCTTTAAAGAGCCTACTTGAGGTGATAAGTTGAGATTAAGCAGCTTTATGAGTCAACCTTAACTATCATCTTAAAATTCTAAATATTTAGTAAATATGGATTTTTTTCTCTAGACAAAAACTAGTCGCATATCATATTTTACACAATTATCTTTTAATATGAAATTCTCAGTCCACATTTGGCTGAAAGAAAAATATGTGATAATTATTTTATTTATTCACTTACTTATTTTTTTACGAAAACTCCAATCTCATGATTTGGTTTATTACCAAGTCTTATGTGAGGGAAATAAGATATTATTGAAATAAGACTTCTCGCCACTACTACTACTGCTACTCCTACTCCTACTACTACTACTACTACTACTACTACAGTTACTGCTGCTATTGCAGCTGCTAATACTACCTTTCTTTGAAAGACTCCTTATTTGATTCACTTCAATTAAGTTGCTAGTATGATTAGCAATATTCCAGGTCTTTAAATGCAAAATAATGTGAACAACCTTTGAAGCATCCACTTTCCTTCACATTTTGTATTATATTTAATTTTATTTTCTAATTCAGCTTTCAAGATTTCCATTTTCAAAGTTTACATACCATCACTCTTTTTTTTTTTTACACAACTGCGTAGCCATATATCACAGAGGATAAGCATGATTGATATTTACAAAGAAATGTGAGAACTAACTTTTCCTAGTTCAGAATCTTAGACTTTGAAGAAAATTTGTCACACCGCATTCCTTCTTTGCTGTACTTATTATTATATTTTATTTTCTATTTTATTTCTTAAATTTCCTTCAAGATTTCCATTGGCAAAGTCTAGATACATTACCCTTCTGTGAAGCTTTTCCTGTGAGATAAAGCATAGCAGACCACTTCATAAACAGCCTATTTTAATGTTTAATCTTCCATGACTTTAGCATGGTCTAAATAGAATGCTTTAGGTCGTGACTCAGTATTGATCATCATCTGAGAGTATTGTCGGATTTTTGCTTTTTCATTCCGAAAGGCCTGTTTCAAAAACATGATGGTAATGATTTTGGGTCATTAGGTTCACCATTGCTCTCGAAGACTTACGTCAAATCGTGCCTCTTCTCCAGTAAATAATTAGCGTACAGACTTAACTATAACATTTCACAGGCCTGTTTCAATACCTTAGTGTTACATAGTAGACAGAATTTTCTTTTATACGCATATCTTACTATAGTGCATTCCATAGCATTATCTTAATAAATACACTCACATACATTAAGCAAATATTGAGTAAATTCTTAATTGGCCGTTCGTACAAAAGCTGTATATATTATATTATTGAGACTGATGCGTTTCGTCTTGATTAGTAAATATATTAGCCAGTTTGAAGCTCAAAATATTGCGTCATTTGGATCTTTCTTTTTAATTAGTATTAATTTGCGGCAAAGACTTTGAATTTTTACCATCTGCTCACTATGATGATTTTAGAATATTTGTTTTTAATCTTATTTTTTCTTAGTATTAACATATTTAATAAAATAAATTAAAACTAATGAAGTAAACTCTCAAAAAAATTTGTAACATTATAAGGGAAGTAGATTACGCAAATTTGTAGTAATAAAGCATCAAGAAAATATAAATCGTAAAAGAATGAGTCTAGAGACTTTGCAAAAATCGAATAACAGAGACTTATAAAATGGACACGGAGGATATCCAGTGGAATGATCGATGGTCTCGTGTGTCAAGAAGTTCTGAATAAATAGCAAAAGACACAAGGTAATCCATTCCAAAGCGAATGAATGAAGAACCAAAAAAAGGAAAGAAGAGACTACTCTACATAAGTGGTTATAGCAAAAAAATATATATAAAAATCTTTAAGTGGTGAGGAGAAAATGGGAAAATAAAAGTAATAATTAATATCGCAAATTCTCCCTGAGGGAGGGGACTGGAATACTTCCTCCGTGTTCCCCTGCGTGTGGTAAGAATAGACTAAATGGGGTGGAGCGAGGGCTGGGAAGACCCTCCTCTGTATTTTCTCTTCCCAAAGAGCCAGAGTATTTTTCCATGAATCATCCACTCCCATTATAAGGGGAAAAATGCTTCTGTATATAGATAGATTATCGTAAACCGATTAAAGCATGGGAGCTCAATACACACGAAAACGAGAAAGAGTATAGCAAATATTAGTGGGGAATAAAATAAAATTCAAAGATCAAATAAAACAATAGAGGAAATTATATGCAAAAAAAAAAAAACCCTCATGTTTATATTCGGAATGCTTGACGGTTCAAAATGTATGGAGAGAAGAGTAAGCAAATATGAAATAAAAGTCAATATTAGTAGAATCGATTAGAAAGAATTAGAAGAGTAAGAAAAAATTCCTTATGGGAAGTCGAAAGTGACACCAAAACGTGGAGTCCCACCTGCTTGTAGTTATGCAAAGAACTATTACTTAATATATTAGCTTGGTAAAGCCTTTAAAGAATGGTAAATTATATATTTTTGCCAAAGAAAAAAAGAACCTTTATTTTGCTAATTAACTTATAAAACCTCAATATTCTTGTTATTTTTCCTCAATCCTGTGCTCATATATCCATGTTTAGTTACAGCATATTCACTTAACATTATAAGAATGGGGGGTAAAAATAATATTATTTAGTTCTTCCCACTCCGTCAAAAAGAGAACAAATATACTTCTTCTTTCAACAATACTGTAAAAAAAAAAAACACACACACACACACACACATAAATCTAACACGGGAACTAAGTAAGTCTTGAGCATTTTTGAATGACACATGTGAAATGTCTATTCCAAGGGATGGTAGGAAATATGTTAAGAGACGCTAAAAACTATTCAATATTTCGGACTGTGAACTCGTGATGGAGTAGATTCACAAATATTAACTAATAATATCAAAAGACAACAGCAGTTACAACTTAGACTTACGACTTGAAGGATATTATATACCTGATATATAAAGAATATGTGTATTTGTAAGTATGCACATATTTGTGTGTGTGTGTGTGTGTGTGTGTGTGTGTGTGTGTGTGTGTGTTTGTAAGAGAGAGAGAGAGAGAGAGAGAGAGAGAGAGAGAGAGAGAGAGAGAGAGAGAGAGAGAGAGAGAGAGAGAGAGAGAGAGAGAGAGAGATAATTGTTAAATTGCTCGATACATATACAGAATTGCCTCTGTCAATATTAGAGCTTTTTGAACAGTTATCTTATACTAGATGATCTTTGATTTTCGTCTAATATGTGAGGATATCTGATATCTATATATGTAGCTAAATGGGAAGGAAAAACAAATATCATTCACTCATTTACAAGTGCTCAGACCATAATTAATGTTCTTTTAAGAACAATTGACCACAATTGTTGTAATGCTTTTAATAAATAACCTTATTAAGTTGAAAATTTCTAAAATAAGTAGATAGTTAAATAAGCATAACAAATTCTGGCTTTTTCATAAGCTAACTTGACAGCTTTGGCATTTTTAATTAAAACAAAACAAGAAAAGTGCTTATCCAATCAAAATGATTTCTTGATCGAAAAAATTTATCTTTAGAGTTTTCTCGTTGTTTAAGACTAGTAGGCAAATCCATTCTAATTAAACTTTTATCGTAAATGCAATTACAGGCTAAGTTGTCTAAGCATTTTGATCCCTTTTGATGAGATTGCAGCTTAGCATATGCCACCTGGGAGATTTACTGTAATGGACAGGTCTTACGTACTTTCAAAGGAATTTTCT
>JAXCGZ010013627.1:32500-37500 GCA_037179515.1 Halocaridina rubra
AAATGAAGAAGAGAAGAAAAATTTTCGTTACAGAATACTTCCAAACAAAGGGGAGATAAAGAAGATAATGACAGAAGATCAGGGGATGGGGCCTCATTAAGATTGTTATACACAAATGCTGATGGATTAGCTGGTAAGGCAGTAGAATTAAAAGATAGGATTCACAACAGTAAGGCAGATATAGTAGCAATTACAGAGACTAAGTTGAGAGAGGACATAAACAGTGTCACAGTTTTTCCTAAGGGCTTCAGAATACTAAGGGTCGAAAGATCTGAGAGGACTGGTGGAGGGATAGCACTGCTCATAAGTGAGAGGATTCAAGTTGAAGAAATAAACTTGGCTATAGAAAGTGAGTTCAGGGAATTTCTTGTTGCTCGCATAAATACTGGGTCAGAGAGCATTATAATAACTGTTGTATACAACCCACCAAGGAACCAAAATAGGCTTGAAATTTATGAGGAAAGTCATATAGGTACTATTGAAGTCATAAACTCAGTTGTTAACATGGCACGGGAGAAAAAATGTAGGATTTTGATTATGGGAGACTTTAATCATAAAGAGATAGATTGGATAAATCTTGACCCACACAGTGGTGAGGACTCATTTGGGGCAAGATTCCTAGATTGCGTACAAGGGAATTTCCTACACCAACATGTAATGGAACCAACAAGAGCCAGGGGTGGGGATGAGCCATCACTACTTGATCTAGTGTTCACAGATAATGTGTTGGATATTGAAAATATTGAGTATGAACCACCAATTGGAAAGAGTGACCACTGTGTGTTGTTGATGGAGTATATCATTGGAGACATTCTTCCTGAGAGTAGAGGCACTGAGGACATGAGGAGGAACTATCCGAAAGGAGATTACATCAAAATGAATGAGCTTTTTGCAGTTATTGACTGGAGAACCTTATTTTACAACAAATCTGTACAAGAAATGTATGACATCTTTTGTGAGAAATATGGGAAGATAGTAGATTGCTGCATACCTGTCACCAAAGTAGGTGTAATTCATGCCAGAGAGAAATGGTTCGATAATGGGTGTAAAAGAGCTAAGGAGTGGAGAGACAAATGCTGGAAAAGGTATAGGAGGAGAAAAAACATAAATGCCTGGCAAACCTACAAAAGAGCAAGAAATGACTACCTAAGTAAAAGGAGAGAGGCAGAGAGAGATTATGAGAGGGACATCACCAGGAAGGCTAAAGAAAATCCCAAGCTTTTCCACAGCTTTATCAGAGGAAAACTGAAGGTAAAAGAACAGGTTTTAAGGCTAAAGAGAGCGGATGGAAGCATCACTGAGACGGACGAAGAGATCTGCAAAGAATTGAACAAGGAGTTTCAGTCAGTATTTACAGTAGAAAATACCCCACCCCCTCAGATTGCAGTGATAGAAGCTCAAGGGCCGGTATTAGAGAACATCAACCTTACAGCCACAGAGGTATGCAAAGCGCTGATGGATTTAGATGTTCATAAAGCTACAGGTCCTGATGACATATCCCTTCATGTGCTTAAAAAATGCGCAAACACAATATCAGTGGCACTAAGTATCATATTTAAGGAGTCACTGGAGTCGGGGGAGATTCCAAGATGCTGGAAACAAGCAAATGTGATACCTATCTTCAAAAAGGGAAGTAGGGATACAGCTCTGAACTATAGACCAGTTTCCTTGACCAGCATAGTTTGCAAAGTTATGGAGAAACTACTAAGGAAACATATCTCACTTCACTTGGAATCCTTCAACTTTTTGTCAGTGAGGCAACATGGCTTCAGAGAAGGAAGATCAACAGTAACAAACTTATTAGAATTTTATGATGAGGTAAGCCAAATCTTACAGGAGAGAAAGGGCTGGGCAGATTGCATATTCCTAGACTTCCAGAAAGCGTTTGACACTGTTCCACATGGGAGACTTATTAGGAAGCTGCAATCAATGGCTAGAATAGGTGGAAATGTCTTGGAATGGATAAAAACTTACTTAGAAGGAAGGGAACAGAGGGTTAGAGTAAGACACTCAGTGTCTGAATGGAGAAGAGTTAGTAGTGGAGTTCCACATGGTACAGTTTTAGGGCCACTTTTGTTCCTTGTATATGTAAATGACCTACCAGAGTCTGTAAATTCATTCATGAATATGTTTGCAGATGATGCAAAGATTGTGAAGAAAGTAAAAAACGAGAACAATGGTAGAGAACTTCAGGAGGATCTAAATAATCTGCATGAGTGGTCAGAAAAGTGGCTAATGAAATTCAATACCTCAAAATGTAAGGTAATGAGAATGGGTACAAGTGCAAGAAGGCCCAAGCTTGACTACTCGGTGGCTGGAGTACAACTTCAAGAGCAAGAAAATGAGAGAGATCTAGGAGTAAACATACTGGCAGATTTGTCTCCAGAAATACATATAAATGGCATAGTAAGGGCAGCATATGCATTCTTATCAAATGTAAGGGTAGCCTTCAGGCACATGGACAAGGAAATGTTCAGAAATATTTATGTAACCTATGTGAGGCCAAAACTCGAATATGCAGCCCCCTTTTGGAATCCGCACTTGAAAAAGCACATAGCTAAGCTTGAAACAGTTCAAAGACATGCCACGAAACTGGTGCCAGAAATACGCAATCTCAGTTATGATGAGAGGCTGAGGGAATTAGACTTGCCATCACTCGAAGCTAGAAGAGTAAGGGGGGATATGGTGACAGTCTTTAAATTCCTTCATGGTTATGATAGAGGGGATAGGGATCGATATTTTGATATGGCTGGCTCTAGAACTAGAGGTCATAGTTTGAAGCTTCGTAAGAAAACTTGTTTGCAGGATGTAAGGAAATACTTTTTCAGTGTAAGAGTAGTTGATAATTGGAATTGGCTAAGCGATGAGGTAGTTAATGCTATCTCAATCCATTGTTTTAAGGACAGGTACGATAAGGATCACTAAGTCTAAAAATGGAACCGATGAGGAGACGGGAAGATACGAGCTTTGGGCTCTTTCCCGTAAGCACAATTAGGTAATCACAATTAGGTAATCACACACTACTCGTTGGCTGGAATACAACTTCAAGAGACAGAAAATGAGAGAGATCTAGGAGTAAACATACTGGCAGATTTGTCTCCAAAAATACATATAAATGGCATAGTAAGGGCAGCATATGCATTCTTATCAAATGTAAGGGTAGCCTTCAGGCACATGGACAAGGAAATGTTCAGAAATATTTATGTAACCTATGTGAGGCCAAAACTCGAATATGCAGCCCCCTTTTGGAATCCGCACTTGAAAAAGCACATAGCTAAGCTTGAAAAAGTTCAAAGACATGCCACGAAACTGGTGCCAGAAATTCGCAATCTCAGTTATGATGAGAGGCTGAGGGAATTAGACTTACCATCACTCGAAGCTAGAAGAGTAAGGGGGGATATGGTGACAGTCTTTAAATTCCTTCATGGTTATGATAGAGTGGATAGGAATGGATATTTTGATATGGCTGGCTCTAGAACTAGAGGTCATAGTTTGAAGCTTCGTAAGAAAACTTCTTCGCAGCATGTAAGGAAATACTTTTTCAGTGTAAGAGTAGTTGATAATTGGAATTGGCTAAGCGAGGAGGTAGTTAATGCCATCTCAATCCATAGTTTTAAGGACAGGTATGATAAGTATCACTAAGTATAAAATGGAACCGATGAGGAGACAAGAAGATACGAGCTTTGGGCTCTTTCCCGTAAACACAATTAGGTAATCACAATTAGGTAATCACATATATATATATATATATATATATATATATATATATATATATATATATATATATATATATATATATATATATATATATATATATATATATATATATATATATGCGTGTGTGTGATTACCTATTGGTGATTACCTAATTGTGTTTACGGGAAAGACCCAAAGCTCGTATCTTCCCGTCTCCTCATCGGTTCCATTTTATACTTAGTGATACTTATCATACCTGTCCTTAAAACTATGGATTGAGATAGCATTAACTACCTCATCGCTTAGCCAATTCCAATTATCTTCTACTCTTACACTGAAAAAGTATTTCCTTACATCCTGCAAACAAGTTTTCTTACGAAGCTTCAAACTATGACCTCTAGTTCTAGAGCCAGCCATATCAAAATATTGATCCCTATCCACTCTATCATAATCATGAAGGAATTTAAAGGCTGTCACCATATCCCCCCTCACTCTTCTAGCTTCGAGTGATGGTAAGTCTAATTCCCCCAGCCTCTCATCATAACTGAGATTGCGTATTTCTGGTACCAGTTTCGTGGCATGTCTTTGAACTTTTTCAAGCTTAGCTACGTGCTTTTTCAAGTGCGGATTCCAAAAGGGGGCTGCATATTCGAGTTTTGGCCTCACATAGGTTACATAAATATTTCTGAACATTTCCTTGTCCATGTGCCTGAAGGCTACCCTTACATTTGATAAGAATGCATATGCTGCCCTTACTATGCCATTTATATGTATTTCTGGAGACAAATCTGCCAGTATGTTTACTCCTAGATCTCTCTCATTTTCTGTCTCTTTAAGTTGTACTCCAGCCATCGAGTAGTCAAGCTTGGGCCTTCTTGCACTTGTACCCATTCTCATTACCTTACATTTTGAAGTATTGAATTTCATTAGCCACTTTTCTGACCACTCATGCAGATTATTTAGATCCTCCTGAAGTTCTCTACCATTGTTCTCGTTTTTTACTCTCTTCACAATCTTTGCATCATCTGCAAACATATTCATGAATGAATTTACAGACTCTGGTAGGTCATTTACATATACAAGGAACAAAAGTGGCCCTAAAACTGAACCCTGTGGAACTCCACTACTAACTCTTCTCCATTCAGACACTGAGTGTCTTACTCTAACCCTCTGTTCCCTTCCTTCTAAGTAAGTTTTTATCCATTCCAAAACATTTCCACCTATTCTAGCCATTGCTTGCACCTTCCTAATAAGTCTCCCATGTGGAACAGTGTCAAACGCTTTCTGGAAGTCTAGGAATATGC